>JAQOWM010000828.1:0-102500 GCA_029041755.1 Resseliella maxima | reverse complement strand
CTTTCTTTCTTTCTTATCTTGCAGGTAAGTGTACCGAAAATCAACTTGGACGAAATCCGTGCATCATTTTTTTTTTCATTTAGAAATCGAAGCTAAATCAGGTTTGAGAAATGTACGAACGAGTTGTTAGTTTGGTTTTATTTTGTGCTGCAAACGTTATCGATGAAACGTTATAGCTTAAGAATTTAACAGCATCGCCACAATCATTGGCCATTTTTCAATTCTTATGCCAAATAATACGTGAAATTTTATCGCTTCATAATAAAGCGAAAAGACTTAATTTAAACACAATGCACAAGTTTCAACATCGTTCTTTCACCGCAATAAGTCATTACGTGCACGCCGTTTTGGTTTGGTGCGTTCCAAATCGAATTGTTAAATTAATTGAAAAAGTTTTATAAGCGGAAAGCAAATTTTCCATCGTTCAACACACACACACACACACACACACACTTGACTTATTCGGTTGGAATTGCTCTTGCAGCAACAGCAGCAATTAAATGAAACATCCAGACATTTTTGGCGCTCAAGACCAATGCATGCAAAAGTTTGTGGCATTAAATTTGATTGTGTGTTAATTGCTTCCATATTTTACGCGAATGCAATTTTTCTTTCATTCTTCTATACGAATACAATTTTTCTTTTCGCGGGTAGTCTTTTTTTTTTTTATTACTGCTTGGCCCGTATTCTTAACGTAAATCGCAAGAAAATTGCATCGCAACTGTGACTCTTACTGAACATTAGCTGGCAATTCAACGGAAAACATCTTTGTGCTCCTTTTATTTTGTATTTTTCTGCAATAAATATAGTTTTCAGATGTAATAAAAAGCCAAACGACGATTTTAAGCATGTCAAATACTGCAAAAAAAGGTCAAACACATTAAACTATAACATTTATAAATGCCTTGACGTCAAACGATACTTTGTGTTATGGAATTTTTATTTTTTTTTTTTTTTTTTACTTTTTTACTCAAGAATGCTTGAAAATTACGTAAAATTTCACCATTTTTATACACTATATAATCACGTTGTGTAGCCACTTGGAAAATTCAACGATGAATTGAAGGTGAAAATTGTTTAGTAAATATTTTATATCACAAATTACAAAGTGCTTAAAATGGAACAAATCAATAGTTTCCATTTCAATGAAATTTCACAGTTCAACACATTCAAACTTCCAATTACCTATTATTTGTGAATAATTTGTGTGTATGTGTAAAAAAAAAGGGGGAACATTTCATCTCTCTATAACTTAAATTAACCATCATTGTTGTACGGTGCAAACGTGCAAGTTGAAAGTTTCTGGCCAAATATTGGTTTTAAACAATATGTACTTTTGTGAAATGCGGCAAAGTGTACGTACACTCAACGTACTGAAATCATAATTACTTTTCAAGAGATGTTCTAATATATGAAACAAGAAAAGTTATTCCACATAGTCGAAAATATTATGTTTTTAGTTTTCACGGAAATAAATTTCATTATTATTACCGTTCATTTACCTATGGAATGAACGCAATTTTTATCCTGAAAAAAAAAAAAAAAAAAAAAAAATAAATCAAATTGCCATTAGCGAAAATGTTTGAAAAACAATTCACATGTAATTTTGAAATTTTCAAATGAAACTCATCATTAATTTTTTCTAATTATGAAACCAATTTTAGTTGAAAATGATGTATGCAATAAATTATAAATCAGGTTAATTCACATGAAGCGTTTCTCTCTCTCTCTCTCTCTCTCTCTCTCTCTCTCTCTCTCTCGCTCTCTCCGCTCTCTCGCTCTCTCTCTCTCTCGCTCTCTCTCTCTCTCTCTCTGTCTCTCTCTCTCTCTTTCATGCTTTAAATCACCTATTTGATTTGAAATGTAGTAAAAATTTCATTTTGATAATATGTTAAATCGATTTAAATTGTGATTTTTGCCTGTTTCAATAAAATATGTGATTATCTTAATAATAATAATAATGTGGCACTAGCATACAGATGTTGCGTTGTTTGCATCATCATATTACGGTGAAATGATCGCAAAATGTGTGTTTCGTGCAAATAGATTAAAATGGGAGGTAAAAATATAGCAAATTACAGTTAATGTCATCATAGTTCAAAATGGCATACGAAAAGGAACGATGAGGAACCCGCATCGTGCAAAATACATACGTTAATTCGGATGATGCAAAATAATAAATGGTTTGAGGTAATAAATGCAAGCAACTTTGAAATTTTGCTACTGTTTCGATGCGCACATATTGTTGATATTTGCTGTGAGCTTTATCAACTCTCGACATATTTTTGTCTGTGTATGTGTGTATATTTTTGTTTTTTTACTTATTTTTTTTTTTTTTTTTCTCAAATCATCCAACAACGAGAAGAATGCCAACAAGTTTATTTTCATCTAATCTAATAAACGAAGTTTGCGTTATGTTGTTGTTGATGATGATGATGATGTGGGAATGCTGACGACAACAGTGAAAGCGAAATATCAACATGGGTTCATGGTAATCATACATTTTCCGTTGTAATTCGCTTTCTCGCTTTCACAATTTAATATTTTATAATAATTGTAAATAGTTTAGCAGTTAGCAATGTTGATGACAATGAACTGACGATATGTTGCTAACAATGAAGGTGCAATATCTTCACACATATGTCATAATGTCAAATGCACACTGCATTCATGGCTGCCATCTAAAAAGCATCGTTCAGGAAATCATATACACATAAAACACCAACATGAAATGCTGCATCATTCATGGTATGGGGGGTTTTTTTTTTTTTGCACATTCACGATACAATTTCCAACAACGATGATAATCTAAACTGACATTTTTGAAATTCGCACTTTTCCACATTGGTTGCTGTCAGCACACATGATATTCGATTCGACGAACTATTTTCCAAACAAAATATGAATATGGAAGCAAATACAATTTGTAGCCAAACATTTATGACGCAAATACATTTCTTTTTCTCGAGAAAATTAATATATATAATAAAACGGAATTGAGCGGTTCTTTTTTTTTGTGTTTGAGTTTGAGTGACGCATAAAAATTCTACCAAAAATTATCAAAGTTTTGATGCAAATGCACACGAGTTGTAAACAAATAAAAGTATTCCGGTTTGACGGGATTCAAATTATTTCTGTTTGAAAAGTTTGCATAGCAACTTTAGAAAAGCTTAAAACTCTTCATATCAACATGCACATGTTCATCTCTTAAGATGTGCGGCACTCTGTGTACAACTCATTACAATATCCGTTAAAATGAAAAGTCAAACTAATCCCTTGGATAAGTCTATTCAGAACCGATAACTAGTTATTGTTGTTTATATATACATATATATGTGTGTGTGAAAATGGTTCGCGTTTTGTTGTTAGTGTCACAAGTTGTGTTTATGCCGCATTGAAAGTGCATAAACAAAGGTCGCTTATGAAACATTTCATGAGGACACATAATAACATGGTAATGTGGTGAATGTTGTTGTCGTCGTTGTCGTCGTTTTTGTCTCTTGTCGTTCTTCGTCATATGGAGCACATATGTAGAAATGGAAAGCCACTTAAAATCATTTATTATAAATGTAAACAGCAAAAATCACAATGCGGGAATATTGCTGTGCAAACAAGTACAAAACGCAAAGCACAATTCAGAATTTCACTGGATAAAACGATAAAAGAGAAATGATTAAAAGTTTTCTCCTTGGGAAATGATAATTAAAATATGTATATTTTTCGTACCAGACACAACTCAATTTCCATAATGAAAAATGTGTTATCGCAAGGCATAGATGAAGTGTGAAACCCTTGTATGTGCAAAAGTTTTTGCGGAAAAATCACACCCACATTACACACACACACACACACACACACACACACACACACCCACACACACACGCATATACATATACACACCTTCACAGAGATAGAATGTCAAAGAAAAAGTACACAATAATACTCACAAAGCACTGAGGTAATTCTATTAATTGCGTAACCATTACGATTATTATTGTATGAATGGAAATGAATGCAATTTTTGAACTTATTTCATGTGAATGAACAGTTGGTCTAATGCATTGGCCCGAACATACAAACAGCCATGACATTCATACAATTTTTTTTTTTTTATTATTGTCAGGCTAAGCCGTTCAGCCTCTGTCATTTGTCCCAAAATGCATACATGATGCTTTTACAAATGTGCGAATACAATAATTACAGTCATTTTCATTTGGTTGAAAAACTTTGTTAGAAATCCTTTTGTGTTGGCTATTCATTAGCTATGAGTCATTTGAATGACAAGCGACTAGCAATTCACATATGCTCACTTTATTTTCCTCACATTTTCGTAATCGTTCCATTGCGTTTTTAATCCATTTTATTGCATGACACAGCCATACTACTTTTGTACAAAAATTATTAAACACGCATATGAACGAGAATGTGTCACTTGATAATTAGAGTGCAATTTTCCTTGCAATAGACAGACACACTGTTCAACATTACTCATTTTGAATATTAAATGATATTACTTGAAACGACCGCTAACTGGCACAAACTCTATCGTCAGGCGTTCATATTGTGAAATCCTTTTGGGTACGATTTAAAATACGCCATCATCGAAATATAGTTCTCATAATTCCGCGCCTCAAATTCAAAATATTTAAATCACATGGACAAACACGTCTGTAAATCAAACGATGTTTTCTTCTTCTTCTTCTTCTCCTTCTTCTTACGTTTAACGAAAATGAACGCCGTGGAAAATTTTATTTCCGAGGTAATTCAATGAAAAATTAACTAAACGCACGATACTTTTCCTTTTGTCATTTACTAATAAACAAGTTATGGTCGTGTTTTGTGTTTATGCGTTACATGAATTTCCTAATTAAATGAATTACACAATTTTCACTGACAATCCCAAATGAGAAATCATTGCGCGTTCATTATATAAAATGAAGCGTGTTGGAAAATTAACAGACGCATCGACCAATTCAACCAAAAAAAATGACTGTGTACGCCACATTAATCAAACTAAAAATTATCGCGGAAAAGAAAACATGAAATAAATATAGGATTTGCGTCAAGGTTTTTTTTTTTTTTTTTTTTAACGAAAACTTTCCATTTAATTAGTGTGTTTGGTTTCACTATACAAAAATGCCGCAATTTGTAAATGCAATTAAAAAGGATTATTCAATGAATTGTCATGGCGACGATGCTCTGATTATACCACAAAAATGCGATTTTGCACGAATTGAAACGTCAATGGAAATCAATAAACAAAAACCATATCGAATATCATTGACAGTTTGTGTACATAATCGCTTCGTTACGATCAACTGTTAGTTTTTATTCATTAAAATTATCCAATAGTTGAATAAAGGATTTATTTATTTTTTTTTTTTTGTCCTCTTGTACATTTATTGTTTAAAATTAAACCAATTTGTAGTATCCGATATCCCTTTCTGGAACAACAACCACCACAATTGATACACATCAATTGGGAATGTTTGGAATACTACATTATGATTGATTATGATGATTTTCACAATGGATAAATATTTGATCACCAAAAAAATGTACGTTAATATTAGCACAGTCATTGATGCTGAAAATGTAGTTAACGGTGATTGTATACTGTCAACAATTCACTGAACCGGAAATGAGAGTGATTAGTCTTTTTTTTTTTTTTCATTGATGTGTATGTGTGTGGCTAATATTGGTCAATAAAATCGTATCGTTAAAATGTGTCATTTGGATACCGATTAATTATCGATACATTATAGCCAAGCCTGGATTATATTTTATTGTCATAAAATGATAATACATGTTTTTTGTCGAAAAAAAAATTAAATGATTGATTTCATTAACTATTGATTTCTTTATATATTCATTGATGGAGAACCCATTAAAGCTCCTAAAAAATATATATATTTTCATCAATATAAAAGAACTTTTTCGAAGTTTTTGCGCTTTTTTTTTTATCATTCAAATGGATTCCATTTCATTCATTAAGTAAATGCCTTTTAACTTTTCCCTGAATCCTATTTTTATTTGACCCAATTCATTGACTAATATGAGCTTGAATGATTTTGTTCTTATTCAGAAACTTTTCCAATCGATTTGAAAATAATAAATTTCAATACGAATTGTTTGGTTTGCATTTTCAACATATCGAAATTTGTAGATAATTATGTAATCGGAAATTGAATTTGACTGTAATTGAGTCAAGGGAAAACGCATTTTGTAGTGCAACTTTTGCATATGAGGGATAAAGAGAATGTAAACAAATCACATTCATATGGTTTCTGGCCATGAAAAGTTGAGCAAAATATAAACGATCAAGGAAAGTATTCGATTTTATTAGTTTTGAGACTTTTCAAGCATATAATCATGGTATTCGTAATTTATCTTCATCACAGTTGCCTTAAGCAAAATACTGTAAATTGTGGTTAAACTTCATTGCTGCATTCATAATTCCCGTGTTATGGCTCTTTTACCTAAAAGTTCAAAATGAAAATTCATAAAATTAAACTGCAATTTTGATAAACTAACTATCATAATTTCTGTTCTTAACTTGATACTAGTATACAAAATCTTTTTCACCAAAATCAATGCCAATGGGAATTTACATTTGTACCATTTTAGCATTATATACCTTTTTACTGAAATGGAGTTATTGCTTTTCTCCTGTTTCTAGTTGAATTATAGTCAATTACAATTAGGAGGGGGGGAGGGTGGTTGCAGGAGAATTTATTTATGAATGCATCAATAATATGAATGAATGAATATGTGCTTATTCTAAATTAGATCTGCTTATGATGTGAATTGTATAATGCTTCAAATTACATGGATATTTGTGCATATGAATGAAGTGAATAGGAGTGAAATGTAATGAATTTGGTATTAATTGCATTGTATTAATGACAACTAGAAACCATTTCATTTGAATTCCATTCTCAGACAAATGCTAATATTTAATGATCGTATTTAAGCTCTTTGATGTGATTTGCTAGTGGAAATTAATTGAAACATAATTACAGCTTAGCTAATACAATTTTATTCAGCTACAAAAGCGTTTCTTACACCACAAATCGATTTAAATTACTCAAGACTCTACTGCTGGAAATTTTGTTATCTATGATTTTATAATTTAAATCATTGGAGAGTCTCAAGCAGATGTTTTTGATGATCTAAACCCAGAAAAGAAAAAAAAAAAAAAAAGAAAGAGAAAAAGATCATTGAGATTAATGTTAACATTTTAATTAAGCCAATCTACTTGAAAACTCCAACCAACATACTGTTAAATGAACAGTGTTAATAATCTAATTGAGACAAGTACAAACTAATTCACACAATCCGCATCTTGTGATTTTTCCAGTAATTGCTTTCATAAGCTTGCATTTTTAACACTACAAATAGAAAAAAAAAAAGCTTTCGATTCAACTGGCGCTAATTAATAGTAATCTGATGAAATGTTACTATTTAATGGTTTAGAAACATTCTAAGTTTCATAAATTAATTAAGAATGCTTTAACTCATTAATTATAAAATGGTTTGGTGAAATGTTTAGCCAAGTATTCACATTGAAATATTCACATGTACCATCCCCGAGAATATTGAATTTGAATTTCGAACCACATATCACTTTACGAAATAAATAATAAGCTAAGATTATGAATTCTCCATTGCTTGCTGGCACTTTATCGCCTTATTTAACTACAATATATACTTAACCTGAATACTGCATTCAAATGATTGATCGTTTCATTGAATTTTAATTCGATATTATTTTGTCACAGACAATATTCTTGCTTGAAATTTAAATAAACCATATTTTCATATTCTTCTGTGTATGTTTGTACAGAATTTAAGCCAAAAGACTTAGTGAAGAAAATTAAAATAAACCCTTTGAATGTTTAGTATTCTATTTACAAGGGAAACATATTTTCGAAGCTCCCCGAAAGTGCATGATTTTGTAGTTAAAATCTTTGTATTTTATCGAAATGAATGTTTTCTCCGAAAATAGATTCAACGAAATTGAGCCATGTTTTTGGTTTACTTACAATCAAAAAGTATTAAATGCAAAAAAAAAAAAAACTTTTTTGTTACAAAGTTTTCGTTTGGAATTATTATGTTTTACCGCGATTATTTAAATAAGTTGAATACATGATCCCCATTTCATTGGTATCTGATGTCGATGTAACATATATTATGCGTGCATACAATGTGTTCAATTTATTGCAATAAACCATATAAAATCCACAACCGTAAAACGGAACCATTTTTACGATGACGACAACTAGGCGCAGGTAAAAATATCAAGCACCATGAAACATTGTTTTCACGAAGCACAAATGACAAATTCAATTCATTGTTTCCCTATTGTTTTTCATTTTCTTTTCTTTTCTCTCTCTCTCTCTCTCTCTCTCTCTCTCTCTCTCTCTCTCTCTCACACACACACACACACACACACACACTGTGTGTGTGAACCCGTCCCACTGTCTAGAATTTGATTTCTTAGAAATGGGTTTGAAAGAAAATTCCATTCAGACACATAAATCTTATGTGTAAAATAAAAGCTGTCGAGTGTGATGGCATTGGTATCGTTTCAAATGCTTTGTCATGTCCAAAAGCTTGAAACCTACAATGTGTCGTTATAATTGCGAAAAAGTGTCATGAACTGTTATTTGTGGTTGGCTAAATGGAGAAAACTGTACAGTATTAAATCAAAAACATCTATCGAAATGGTCGTTCATTCCTATTTTTTTCTCTCATTTTCATTTTATTTTTTTTTTTTTCTTCTTCATTTTGGGTTCTGATTTATTGGTATGTGATAGAATTATTGGGAATTGTTGCAGTTGGCAAACTAAAATGAATGAAGCCTCGAATTCAATTGGCATAAAGAGAAAGAGAAAAAGGAAAATCAAATTGAATGATATTTTTCCCTCGACTGACAATTCCACATGTTTGAATGATATAAGTTACGAATAAAATGAAAATAAATACTCCCAGTACCACAAAGTAATCACACATTTGAGGGAAAAATGGAAAATAAAAATAAATCAGTTTTTGAAATGACAGTTTATGCATAGTCACGCTATTGCAAGGTGCTTCAAACCCATAAAAATGATGGTGATGTCGATATTTCCATTAGTTTGTTTGGATTTTCAATGTGTTTTTTTTTTTTTTTTCTCTTTTTACCGTGTGAAATTTGCATTTTAATGCGACCTAAAAGAGAAAATATGCATAAAATCATTCGTCTTGTGAATGAGAGAGCAACACGAAAAAAAAAAATGAATGTTCAAAACATTCAATTCACTATCAAAGTCTTGTCTACATTGGATACGATTTTGTCAGCAGTTCCTCATTATTTATCTGAAAATTCTTTTCGCTCTCAATATTTGTGTAATTTCTGTTGATCGTTGTTACACAAAGAAGTTGACGAGAAATTCTTGATGAAACATGCCGAAGAAAATGAACTAGCGCAATATTATTAAATTCCAACGACATTTTCGCCTTGTCGTTATTCCCAAAAAGAAAAAAAAAAAAACTATGCTAATGCACCTTATATCAAACAGAATTTTCCATGTTCCACGTGCACGCTTCTGCATACCAGGAAAAAACAAAAAACAAAAAAAAAAAAAAACAATGAGGAAAAACTGAAGGCTAAAACCATTTCGAAAACTTTCATCATTTATACAAAAACGTGACAAAAGTTAACCGACGCGAAGTGGCTGGCTGAACCGTGCAAAGTGTTAAATGATGTTGGAAAAATAAAGGAAAATTTGTTATTTTAAACTTTTATCCACGTTATTCATTCCATATAGTTTCGATATAATGAAACGTTTATACACTTTCGAAAATGGCCGTGTTTGTTTAAAAGCAAATCGGATATTCTGCCAGATTGTTGTCGTTCATTCGATATGAAATGAAATGTATCTATATATGCCAGATTCTCTATCCATTACTCTATATTTCCCTATCTCTCTCTCTCTCTCTCTCTCTCTCTCTCTCTCTCTCTCTCTCTCTCTCTCTCTCTCTCTCTCTCTCTCTCTCTCTCTCTCTCTCTCTCTCTCTCTCTCTCTCTCTCTCTCTCTCTTTCTCTCTCTGTCACTCTCTCTTGCGTCAAAAGTTCAATTACATCGTCAACTTGTAACTTTTTTTTCTCTCTATACTTAAGCATGAGTTTCGATGCAATGTTCTTGTTCATCTATTTCATTTTTTTTTCTTGTCTTTTCTTGTGGATTCAAGCGATGTTTGTTCTATCTTCAATATTTTTCGCTCGTTTATATGGTGCTTCCTTTTATTTTAAATTATGTTGCCCGCATACGTTCATCCTTTTATATGATGTGAAGAAGAAACAGCGACAATTACAATACAAAGTTAGTAGACAAACCTAGTTTTGCCGTGATATAGAAGCTCAGCATATCATGTACTTTAGAAAGAAAAAAATAATTTGCGACTTCATACAATCCCTAGACTTTAGCTTATCGCTTTGTCGCACTTCACCTCAACATTATATCACCTTTTTCCATACAATTTCCTCTTCATTTTTTTAATTCTCTCCATTGCAAAGTATTTCATGCTCGAATTTCCTTTTGTTACATTGTGAAATGTATTACAGCATGAAATGGCAAAAAGAAAAATTGTCGCCTCAGAAAGGAAAAAAAGTGGTTTAATTGGTTTTTTTTTTTTTTCACGCTCAAGATAATGAAAATAAAAAGAAAATCAACACGTATTCGCCGATCACATTTACGTCATTTCTTTGTCGCAACAACTCAATGTCGCAACAGAGAACTAAAGTTGATGATTTTTATTTTTCATTCAATGTACAAAATGATGCTGACGAAAGAAAAAAAAAAAAAAAAAAAAGAAAGAATATCACAAGCATTCGAATTCTACTTGTGTGTGTGTCTTGATAAAATGCAATGTACAAAAACGTAATTTCGTTCCGTAATTAGTTTTTGTCAACGCAAAATGCGACTGGTACCATTCACAAATTCAACCTCTAAATAACGCCTAATCATTAGAATTGCCTTAAATTGCGGACACTCGAAGGAACGTGATTCATGATAGGATTGTCACAAAATGGTTAATTTTAAATATGCGTCGCAGCAAATGTAATCTTTTTTGTCTGTAGATATTTCTTTTCTTTTTCACATTTGTTGTGATCCGACGGAATAATATAAATGTTTGGTATCCTTGAAAAGAGAATAAAAATGAAAATAAATGAAATATATTGTATGTGAAAACCACGATGACGGTGCTGTTATTTTGCCCAAAATTCAGAGAAAATGCCCACAATCAAAATCGAAAATGATACACATTAGAATATGATTTTTTTTCTTCTTCTTCTTCTTCTTCTTCGTCTTCTGTTTGAATATGATTCGATAATTACAGATCCTTGTTGATGTTGAAATTTCTCATGAGGAAAATTGCCTATCGATTTTATATTTTATAGATAGAGATATAGAGATCCCTCAATCATCGTCTCGACTATCAATATTACAAATGGGAATGTGAATTTATTTTTTTTGTTACCGTTCAACGTAAAAGAAAAACAAATCCGTCTGAGCGAATACTATTGAACTGAATGTCTGATTTGGTATTTCCTCTTGAAATCCCACAACATAATTTACATGCAACAAAAAACAAATTCTTCAAAAAGTTGTCTTTAATCTTCCAAAAATTGAATATCGTCCGAATCATAAATGTTACCGAAGTGAATGAAATACACACACACACACACAAAAAAAGAAAAAAGAAAAAAAAAGAACGAAATATTTTCGACGACTTTAGGGAAATCAACGAACTTGTAGCAAAGGTGCTTTCCATCTCTTGAGAAAACATTGGGCACAGATATGTTGAAGTATTAATTCAATCAAAATAACTTGGAAAAGAATTTTGATAACAAATTGGTACACAAGTATCAAGCAATCTTAGCGATTATTTTCATAGTAATTTTCACTTGCACCGACTGAAACTTATTTATTTCAACTCTTTGAATACAGTCAATTGAATGCGATGCAATTTAAATTGGTCGGCGAATCGAAAACCAACCAGGTAACTAAAAACTTTTTCTAGAGAAAAAAAGTAAAATGAAAAGTGCAAACAGCATTTAGTTTATATCAATAAAAGTTCAGTTGCTTTAACATTTCCTTGAAATCCATTCAATTAAATATGCAGTTCTAATATTACACGCTACTAATGAAACTGAGAAACTGTTACCATGGCTTACATTTCTTGGAATCAGAATCATTTCTGGAAAACAGAACTTCGAAGTTTTGTACTTTTTCTGTTTGTTTTTTTTTTTTTTTCTTCTTTCGATTTTAAAGAAAATGTTTAATTGCTTTCCTCAATTTGCTTTATTTTTCGTATTACGTTAGACATCAAATATATCACATTGCCATTTAGTCACAATTTCAATTTATTTGAACTTTTCCATTTCAACAACCACACTCTCATTTGGTCGTTTTAATATTTAATTGTACATTACCAATGAGTAAAATTTCACCAATATGTAATTAAATCACTTGTATTGATACATTTGTCGAACAAGTAAATGAATGAGAGAGCATCATCAATTGATTGTGAAAGTTTATATGAAACTTATGTGTTGTTCAGTTTGAAGATGATTGAATTTTCTTTCATTTCGATTTATACCAGAGTCGAATTCTATGTATGTTGTTCCATTGAAGAGCTTTCATTTCATTTCATTGACGCCACCTATACGAGTTAAAAAACTTTGTAGATAGATTGAGTATGAAAGCACATCCATGAAAGTTCACAACGTGTGCTTTCACAATATCGTTTGATATTCAGCCAAGCTCATACCGTACTCGTATAGATGGCGTAAATGGCAATGAATTTCTTACTAACTCGACCGTGTTTATACAATGTTAACGTCAAAGTTAACTTGTTTTTCAATTTCATTAATTTAAAATGTATGTTCTTGACCTATATAAAAGCACATAAATCACACATTGAATCAACGATTGTCATTTGATTTGAAGATAAATTTGAGCAAAGAATGTCTCATTGAAATCCCATCAGTCAGATCAACTTTGTAATATTCAAACAATATGCATTTTCAAATACGTTTATCACAATAGAATTGCTCTACGCAACGAAAATTCATTCCCAAAATACCTTGAATCAAATTTGCATTTTGAATCGCGATGGTACGATCAACCTGAAACTAAGAATGATTTTAATATGGAAATGGTTAAATAATCAATAATTTTCTCTATAAAGAACAATGTAGACATGATAGATTGTTTCGATCAATTCCATCGTTGCAAACTGCATAATCCTAGAATTTAAATTCAATGACATCAACAAACTGGATGAATGAGCATACATTAATAACAAAAACCATATGCAAATATTTCTATTTGAACGATATGGCCACGAAACCGAGCAAAAATCTGCACTAATTGTTTGTTGAACTGGAATTTCTACTTCATGTAAATGAATACTTCTTGCAAAACGGAAATTCTCCCGTTCAAAAATGTGAAAATCCTGACAATGAAAATGAAATCGATGCGATTTCGAAGGCATTTGTAGTTGAATGTTGATAAAGCCTGAAAATGAATCGAAGTAAAAAAAAAAAACAAAAAAATAGAAATTCGATGTATTTTAAGCATGAGTAATCTTCAAACAAACTTATCATGGCATGAATCATTTTTAGAATGTCGCTTTGATGTGTTGTTGAGTTATTTGTCTTGTATTTGCATATTTTTTTACAAAAAATATCAAACAGCTTTTTGGGCTCATGTGCATTTTCCGAAAGATGGGACAGGGGATTTAAGGGATTTGAAAGGCGGCCCCCCTTTGAACAAAACTATTTAAATATAAATCATTATTACGTTGAGACTGTTTACAATGTCACTTCCGTCGAGATGGAATAGAGAAAAACAAAAATAGATAAGACAATCTTCAAATCATTTGATCCATATATGAATTTCTGGAGATACAGACTTATATTTATCATTAATTTGTTTCTGTTGTTATTATTTATGCAGTTGTCAGTTAGTGAATTTCCTCGGGTATTATTCTCTTGATATCATTTTTCTTGAAATCGCTTTAAAGCCCTCTCACACTGTCACAAAATCGTATTTTCTACTCATGAAACAACAATCCAATAGTTATTTGCTCAGACAGTTAGCACGACAAAGAAAAATCACCCGCTCGGCTATTGTACGGCCAAAACATATACGATATACAATTTAGAAAATTCGGCGCATGAGATGAGAATATGTTACTTTGTTATTGATGAATACAATATGCTCGATATTATGGATCAATTTCAATAGGGCTTTTATTATACTAGATACAATGTATAAATTCGTTCGTGTTGCAAACCATTTTTCCAAAAACATTTTTCCGTTTTTAAAAGGGACAACACATATTGCAGTCATTCGATGATTGGAGCATTTGCTTTCTTTTCTCAATTTATTTACTCGTTTGGATGTTTGTTTGTTTGTTTGTTACTTAACGTACCAACAGCACACAGTGAATTTTGAAAAAACATTCCAATCCAACACAATAATGATTTAAAGCTTGATATCAAACTTGTGCACCGTTCACAATTGAATTGATCGAATTTTCAATTTTATGTGACAATATGAACTATTGTCATAAACAGAAAAGAAATTGATTATCAAAATGCATTGATATATTTAATTGGATTTCTCACTCATATTTATATTAATTGGAAAATCCACACACCGGACCGGATCGGATCGGATCACATTGATGAATGCCAATATTAAAATCACTGTTAGTTGAAATCATCTAAATTGAAAATGAAACAATATCTTTGGACTGAATTGATTATGCAATAAATTGAAGTGAACTGAACTCTTCAATCCAGAAAATGTATATTTATAACAAATGTTTGATTTGATGTTTGTGTGTGTGTGAGAGAGAGAGAGAGAGAAGAGAGAGAAAGAAAGAGAAAGAGAGAGAAAGAGAGAGAAAGAGAGAGAAAGAGAGAAAAAAAACTCCGATAAATTAATGATACTCAACTGAACTATGATCATCCAATATCATTCAATCAAATGCAGCAATTTCTCATTTAGAAAATAGCGTGTTTTCAAGTGGGTTTGACTTGATTAGGATTGTATTGTTGATAATTTTTCCATTGATTTGCAATGCAATGGCACATGTAATGCAATCAACCTGCACAATAATCGAAACTTGTATTGATTCATTTCGAATAGTGAGAGACAATTCAATCAAAACTGTATATTTCAATAAATCCTTTTTTACAATACATTCATCAACCTTAATACATTCATCAACCATAATGTGTTTTATTCAATAGCAATATGCAATTATTTTGCACTGGCTTTTCCCTTCTGTTGTTCACATAGATTTTAAGTTTGCATATAAAACGATTTAAAAACAACGGATAAAACTATCAAAATATTCATTTAATCAATGGCATTTTAATTTAGTTTCAATACAAGGATAACAATCAAAATTGTATGTTTTCAATTTAAATATGAAAACAATGACAGACGACAGTAGCATTGAATTGATTCAATGTGATAACCAATCAATCAGTCACATGTAGTGAATGTAGCCTGAAAATCCATATTGTAATACAAATACTTGAGCAAATGTTAAATTGCATTCCCTCGATAGTGAAGTGTGTGCTTCATCGCAAATACTGTACGTTTGCTCAACAAATATTTATTTGATTTCATTCAATATACATTGCACGTGCCATACTAACCACGGTACAATGATTGCGGTCATTCGCAAGCATCACGTGTATGTGAAGTGAAATAGCTTTGGAATTTGAGATATTTCATCTATTCATGTTCATTTAAAATTAAATAAATTTCGTTATATACACCAAACACTCTGTCTGTTGAAGATTAAGATAAGAAGAATTTAACTTGTGGCAATCAACAAGTTTTTATTTTAATGTTGCATTTACATACAATGTTGCAATTAAGTGTTAAGATTTAATTTTATTTTTCTGTTGAAAAAAAAAAAAAAAAAAAAAAAAAAACGAACGAAATTTTACGTATTTTCAGAGTGCCAAACCTTCAAATTTTTATTGCTAAGCTCAAATTACACATCACATCATCGAGAAAACCATTGAAAATGCATAAATTTAATGAAATGCTCAGTCATTTGCATTGCTCATAATTGCATACACTTTTCACTAAATATCCTGTAAACTTTTTTGACCTTTGAATTGGTATCATTACTAATAACTGCCCACATTATAATCATTTACGATGAATATTTTGCATACTGTTTTAATGTTGATATCCATGTTATGTTGGTTGGTTAGTTGGTTTGGTTGTTTTTATGTTGCTTCTCCATGCAATCTATGCAAAATATTCCATTTTATACGAATTAGCTTTTACACCATGGAAACGGAAAAGCATTCAATGTATAGCATTAAAGTTTTCTGGTATCGGTTGTATTTTGTTGTTTTTGTTGTTGTTGGTGTTGGTGTTGGTGTTGATGTTGTTCGTTTTGCACTTGAATGCAATTAATGTGAATGTGTTTGTGATTCATAACTTGTACATCAGCTGAACTTTATTTACAGTGAGGCTAGTCGTTAAGGAATGATTTAATGCATTTTAGATAAGCATACTATATTCAATATAAAATGCATGCACTTTGTTGTATCGCACCTTAAATTCCATACTATGTGCTAATATAATTACTAAGCGAAATTATGAAAAGTGAACCTAGGTTCATTTTTAAACTTTTTTCATAAAATATTTTTGCAATGGTTTTATTCAGGAATAAGTTGCAAAATGTTTCATCAACAACTATTTATCCACAGTGTTTGGACATTTTTTTTTTTTCTTTTTTTTCCTCCCCATTGGGAAACTGTTAACTTTTATTGCGTTATCATATAGGACGAAATATGTAATTTGCACAAAACAATTTTTCATTTTGTTTAAAAGCCAACAATTATATGTACGATCAATATCGTTTGAAGCGAGAAAAAAGCAATTATAAAACATTTTATATTACACAGTTTCATACGTACAATGACTGATTCTGACATGCAACGGAATTATTACAAATGCTTTGAGTAGTCTCTAGAGTTACTAGTGTAACATTTTTTTTTTTTTTTATTATAACTTTTACACTATAAAACGAAATTCGTTAGAAATAAACTATTTCGAATTTCATAGACCATTTGGAATGTACACATAATAAATTAAATTTTTTATTTGTTGTCATAAACATAATCATGAAATTCAAGAAAAATACAAAGAAATCCATTTATATACTTTTTTTTTTCTATCCATTTTTCAATATCAAATTTAATTTGAAACTTTGATTTTAATGCTGTTTTTTTTTTTTTTTTTTTTTTTTTTTGGGCAAATGCGAATTCAATTTTTCATAAAACTTCTTGGAAATGTGAATCGGAAAACTTGTCTATATTTTCATGAAATTTAGTTTGCTTTAAAATTTTACAAAACTATTTTAAAATGTAATTGTTGTTCCATGCTTTTGATTCATGTTATTTCAAAACTGAATTGTAATCTTGTCCTGTTTGGATGTTAAATGATTTTGCAGTAAAAAAATGTAACTAAACGTGAATTTGTAAGTTATACTGTGTTTTTGGATTATTTTCTCTGTAAAAATACATTGCTCAATTTCATTGTTGAATTGCGCGTAAAAGATTTTATTGTGAGTAAATAAAAAAACAACCAATTTTACTTTTATCGAAAATGCAGCAATGCAATTGAATATATATGGCATAAGGGAAATTGCATCGTTTGCCTCATTTTCCCGAAGGTTGAATTGAGCTTTAAAATCGATTACAGCTTGAAGAAATTACTTTATTCGACTAATAATCATTATGAAAATACGTAAAAGAATGAATGGAAGTACCATTTACATGAAATATTCAATTACACTTGCATCTGAACTCAGTGTAAAGGTAAAATTTGTTTTTTTGTTGTTGTTGTTTTCTTTTCATACCTTCATCCGGGTGAAAGAGGGCGTTCAATAAACTTTTACACATTTTGCAAGATGTTGTATGGTAATTCTTATTTTAAGATATAATTGGAAAATGGTTTCGATGTTCAAATTTCATTCATTCTTCGCGGGCTTCGATGAACTTCGACATTTAATCGGCAGCGTGCGATGAAACACGCAGTCCATTCAACTCATATTAAAATCTTATTATTTTCCACTCACATTCAAGCCTTTTTACGCCTGCTTTGAATAATTCAAAATTGTAATTGAGCGAAGAAAACCCAGAAGAAACAATAAGAATATAATTTGTATATAGTGTTTTTATAACATTATAATCATGAAGTGTGTACTGCGTTGCGCCATGTACAAATCACAAAATAAAATACCAAATAAAAAAAAAAAAAGAGAAAAATATAATTACAAATAAATATAAGAATTTCAAAGAAAAGCTACAGGTTTTCGCCATACATTTTATGATAAATCGATTTTTGAGCTGTTTATTTGATGTTTTCAAATCCATATTTGTTGTTTCAAATATTGTATTATTGTCAAAAATGTGTTGCTATTCCATTGAACTTATATTCATCGGAAGTTATGACGTAATACAATTGGATAATAATGTTGAGCAGTTATTTGAGCCTCAATTTGAATTGACAACCAAATATCATTAATTTCAATGAAAATTCATATTTGATTATATGTCTTCGTGTTTCAAGTTGAAACTTTCAACTATACTAAATATCATTCATTTCAAACATTTCATTCGCTCGACATGTGATCAACACGCATAATACACATATCCACATTAACAATGTTTATTGTGTTTGTGCAATGTGACAATCGTTCCGCATTAAAATTTCACATGCAAATGCGAAATAATTGGAAAATGTTATGCCATTCTGATGAATTGTCTCTTAGATACATATATGTGTATTATTGGTTGAATCAAATCGAAAATTTCCGTGACTTTCATCTTGACGAGAAAGTTAATTATTAAGAAATCATTTGAAATAAGTGTTATGTCGAACTTTTGCCGCATTTACACAAACGATTTAACTATAATTTAGCGCTCATTACATCAAATTATACGCAATTGTGCTACTACAAATTTAATAGCACAATGATTATTATTATACTGCGTTGTTACACCTATTCGGTCGACATCACAACGATGGTCATGTGGCATTCTATTGTGCGTTTTAAATGACATAAATCGTTTTTGTACAACAAAAAAAGAAACAAATCAACAATCAAGCCACAATTTTATATTTCACAATCTATAAGAACCCATAAAATTATCGACACAAATGGATATATTAAAAAAAAAAAAAAAAAAAAAAAAAAAACCAAAATTGATTATAGCATTTTTTCCGTAGCATTCCATAAAACATGAAGCATGCATCAGATTACCATTCGACCGTATCACCTGTTGAAAACCCAAGTGTTATTCACACTCTCACAAAACAATAGCACTTTGAAATTAATGCCAATGCAGAGTTTTAAATTGGTTAAATTTGATTATCGGTTCCGTTCTGATTTCTTTTTCCTATTGCATAATTGTTGTTATTGCATATTTTGTATTGAAACAACATCCATATGCAATGCAAAGATTTTGTGCACTTCAATATGCTTTTGGCCATTCTTAATCAATGCCAACTTTTCGAAAAGACAAAAAACAAATCAAAGTCAAAACTTGTCAACCGTACACAATGGAGATACACTTGACTGGATAGTCTTGTGAATAAATTGCACATTTTAATACCAATTGAACATTCATTTGAGTGGATACTCTGCACAAAAATTGCAGACAATGAACTGTAAGTAGTCTCTTAAAAATGAAGTACCATTGCACACGGTGATAAAAAAAAAAAACAAACAACAACACACAAATACCGTTATTTTACAGCTAATAAAAATGTGCGCGCAATTAAATAATTCTATAGTCAAGTGTTTCCAATAGGAAAGACATAAGGAAAATTATATCAAATCAATCAATCAATCAATCAAATCGAATCTGTAGCTACGATTAACTGATTAATGTTTTCACATGCCATTTGAAGCAATAACATAGAAATGTTTTTAAGTTATTGGGTATTTTCTAATTCAAACCATTTACAATTAACACGAATGGATTTCTTATATTACCAAAGAATACACATTTATCGATTCAATGGTACTTATTAAAATAATAGAGCCATTGTTTATATTGAGAGTGATTTTTCTTTTTTCTCTCTTCTTCATCGCTCTACCATTAGAGCAAATTTAATGGTTATGATGGAAATGATTTTGTGCTGAAAATCGAAATCGAAATATAAAAAAGTGATTTTATTTTTCAGTAAAAAAAAAAAAAAAAAAAAAAAAAACAAATCAACAGAAAATGAGAAATAAAGCTCATGTATATATAAACAACGGTTCCCGTTGTGAAATAATGAAAGCATTGTAATCGAAAAAATCGATCAATGATACTTGCAATGAACGAGGGCACCAGATATGAAAAATTCCCTCATATTGAATTGAACATTTCAATGTGGCACGAAGAAAAATAATTTGATTTAAATGGTTTTATCAAAACGCACCCATAATCGGATCAAACATGCTCAACAAACACTGACATATATAAAAACTCAATGCGAGTTTTTCATTATAGTTTTTTTTTTTTTGTGTGTCTGTGAGCGTTGTTTTTTCTTCTAGTTTTTGCATTCAGAGTAGTTGAAAGAAAGAAAAAAAAAGAATATATATATCGAGGAAAGTTACATGCAGAGAAAGCGTAAACACGAACACTCATCAACAAATTGCTAGTAAAAACGAAGCATATCGTGCACACATTGCATTAGCACTACTCGTAGTTTGTTTTATTTCTTTTCTTATTCTTCTATTTCTATGCTCGACGCTGGCATGCGAATAGAATTTTTAAATCATACTTTTGACGTATTAAGTTAATTCGTTGGATAATATGTGATCCATTTTTTCTTTCTTTTCTTTTTTTTTCTTTAGCATGAATGCATTGCAATTGTAGCATACAGTTGGCAATAAATGCATCACATTTAAAAAAAAGCAAAAAGAAAAACAAAAACTCTTTTTTTTTTTTTTTTTTTTCGAAATAGAAACGATTTATTTGAATGAAATGTCTTACTTTGTTCATTTTAAGTGAGAAATTTACAACATATTTCAGACATTCATAAATTGTTTACATTTGACAAAAGCAAACTATTAAAGTTCGGTTAAAATATATTTGTCTCGTTTATAAAATGTATGACAGCTTCCAGACACAATTTATTTTCCATAAGCCATATAATTACAAACTCAAATTGATTGGATTTCTTTTTTCTCTTTTTTTTTCTTCTTTTTGCAGCAACTATTTCGTTCTCAGAATCCGAGTTTAGCTTCAAATGCTGGTGTTGCACCGCCCGGTCAGCCAACAGCACAGCCACCGATTCCACAGACATTACCGTTGCCTTCACAACAGTACTTAGCACAGCAAAGTGCTGCATATGCGGCTGCTGCTCAACAACCGACACCATATGTCATTAATCCAGGTCAAGATGCGACACGTTACATCGGTGAGTATTGACTGCAAAAAAAAAAAAAAAAAAAAAAACAAAACAGAAAAAAAAAACCAAATTGTTAGCAGTTAATTCTAACAGAAAACAAAACCAATTTATCCCTTTTCTTTTTGTATGTGTGCGTGTCCATCTCTGTGTGTATCTGTATGTATGTTTATGTCTACAGCAGAAATGGGTCTCATACCGGCCGGAATGCCGCAATATTATGGCGTTCCATGGGGCATGTATCCAGCCAACTTGATACCGCAACAAAGTTCACAGCCGCCACCAAGGCGACCATTGACACCATCACAGCAAGCCGGAGAAAATCAGCCACCTTATCAGGTTTGTATACACAAAAAAAGAAAAAAAAAAAAAATACCTTCTTTTTCAAGCAAGAGAAAAATATGAACTTTTTTCCATCACGGTTCATATTCCGTTTTTTATTTTGCACACGAAAATATTTAACAATGAATTATGTGTAATTTGTATCAAAATCATTTTGAAAATATGTGATATAAAACGTAATAAATGACCAAACTTTTTAATCCATGTTTTATACAAGGAACACTGTATCAGTCAGTATTGAAATTGAAATAATAAAATTTTGTTTTGTTTTATTCTGTTACAATGAATTTTATTCGTGCATTTCTTTCGAATTTTGTTTTTTTTTTTCGCTTAAGGCGATGATGAAATGTTTCCATTTTCATTCAAAAATTATGTCAGAAGGCTAGGTTACAAAATTCTAAAATTCCAAGAAATTATTTACAAAATCTATTCATTCTTTAAATTTCTAACAAATTAGCCATGGAATTTATGTAAATCCATAGTATTTATGTGTAATTTCGCATTTTATTATTTGAAACTAGTAGTCAGTTGACATAATTTCACATATAAATATCATTTTCAAATGCATTTGAAAATTAAATAATATATTTAAAGAAAAGTCGTGAATATAATCGTCTGTATAACAGAATAAAATAAAAATTGTTGTTATTTCAATTTAACTAATTTAACATTTACATAAAATACGCATTTTGATTTGAATTTGTTCAAATTAATAATAGTATCATATTAGCGGCAAACGTGTAAATGAATGTAAATATATGATTTATATACGCAAACAATAGACAAAAAAAAAAAGAAATTTTTGTTAAAAAAAAAAAAAAAAAAAAAAAACAAATTCGATAAATAATCAAAATAAAAATATTAAGTTGAAAGCATTTTCAAAGTGCAAATTCATATAATAAATTAAAAATGTTGTTTTGTTGTATATAAAAAATGTATTGAATTGTCCAATCATATTAATTAACTGACTTAATTTCAATGAAAAATTGTAATTTGAATTGAAGAAGCAGAAAAAATGCCATTAAATCATTTAAAGAATATGAATTTAATAACATTTTTCTTTTGTGTCTTTCATATGCACATAATTGCATTAATTTGTTGTAAATATTTAGCCGCGAGAGACAAACGGAATTAAAATAAAAACCGTACGATGAAAATAATCATAATCTCTCTCATTAAATCATAATATAAATATTGTTTTTTTTTTTCACATAATATTTCCTTCTTCTCCATAATTAAAAACCAAAACAAAATGAAAATATGAAAATACAAACAAACAAACAAACAAACAAACCAAACTCTCAATCCGAAAAAAACATCGACTAATAATTTGGATGCAGATGATTCAGGCTTATTATGACCAAAGCGGTTCATTAGTTATGGGGCCACGAACTGGTACACCAATGCGTTTAGTAAGTCCGGCACCAGTATTAGTTCCACCTGGTGCTCAAGCACGTGCACCACAATCCATGTATCCACCACAACCGCAAACCGCTCAACAAAATCTCTACTCGCAACAGAATGGCTCTAGTGTTGGAGGTAATAATTTCTTTTTTTTTTTTTTTTCATTTCAGTTTATGTCATTTTCTTCTGTTCTATTTGTATTTTTTTTTTATTTATGTCATTCAAAACTCATTGGTTCATTGAACATATGGAATTATTGTAAAATGTTAAACATTTTCCAAGCAAATGTCATATTTGTAATTGGTTACTTATTATGTTTGGAGATTAAATATTTATATATAATTTTTTTTTTTTCGTTTTGGTTTGGTTTAGTTTTTTTCAAAAATCAACAAATGCATTGATTTTGTCATTCATTTATTCTGATTATTTGCAATGTTTTTTTTTTTTTTTTTTTTTTTTTTTTTTGGTCACTTTTTGGGTTTCCCCATGCTGGTCATTTTATTGTAATAATTTATTTCATTCGTGAAAAATTATCACCGTAAATATATTCGATTTAATTTCTTTTCCATTTGTTTAATATTTTAATTGAATTATTCATCAGTTTTTGCTCATGGAGAGCATTACATGAGGGGACATTACATTGTAATAAATCAAATATATTCATAATATTAACCCTCAATGGCATGGTTTTTTGTTAGTGTCCATTCAATTATAATTGAATAATTATGGATACAGAAAAAAAAAAATTGTTTATTACCAATCATTCATGAATTGACATAATTTACATTACAATATTCCATCAACAAGTGTATTATTCCATTTTTATTGAAAACAAGACATTTACATGTATATAATTAACTCAAGCATGACTAGTTCTTCGGGTTTTTTTTTTCCTCGTTACTTTTCTTCATTGTACTCTTTTTATTATTCAATATATTTATACGGTTTTTGTGAAACCATAAATTGAATTGACTAACTTTTATTGAATTTTGTACTTACAATTTCACAATACATAAAAAAACATACATACAAAAAAAAAAAAAAAAAAAATACACATATCCATACGATCAATTCTGTTGTTCAGCAGGTGGTAGTTTATTTGCACCACAAGCGTTCAGCAGTGGCTTAGGCACATTAGGAAGTCCAGCACAACCATCAGGTATTAAGAATACACCACCTAAATCTAAAATGACATTCACAGCAAAATAATTGCGACATTCGCATAGGCATTTTCCCCCCTATCAAGGTCGCTCAAGCTCGATTTTTTTCTGTGTGATTTTTGTAATTGTTCAGCCATCTTTTTTAATTTTTATTTTGTTTTCATTGTTTTGACAAAATATAACTGAAAATTCATTTCTCCATTTCATTCGATTTTGTTTTTCTTTCAATTATACTTTGCATTTTGCATGCACGCATTTTTTTCATATGATTTTTAAAAATCATTTTCGAATAATTTATGGTAGAAAATGTGTTTAGCCAACAATTTCCAATGTGTATATATATATTAGCATGTTTTATAACGCGAAAAAGATGAGATTCTGATGAACCTTCAATTGCTACGGTTAATATCGGTAACGAATTGTATTTCAACCGACACATGGCAACAAAATGTGTGCTGTCTGTCATTTTCACCATTCAAGCGAAAATTTTCATTGCTGAAAATAAATATGAATCATATACAATAATATGATTTGATTACATTTTAGCGCATAAATTTCGATGTTGTTGGGGTTTTTTTTCGTCGTTTTTTTTTTTTGGTTTGGGTTGAGGCTTGAATTTCATCACTTCAAAAATAGAAAAAGCACTTACTCGTACCATAAATACTTTCACTAAACGGCTATGATTTTCTTACATATTATATGATTATTTTTCAATTGTTATACGTCAATGCAATGACAAAATATAACTGAAAATAAAAGCGATTATTTGCTGAACGTGATACAATATGGTTTATTTGCATTATGAAGGATGTTTTTGAATGAGTCTAAGGCGCTTTCATGTTATGTTTACAATTTCCCTTTCTTTTGCGTGCTTGCGACCACTTATGATTCAATAGAAATAACAACAACAACATCGAGAACAACAATAAAACCATATATTATTCTAGATGCTCAATTACGTCCATTAGCCGGTAACATAATTTATCAATTCGTGAAATATAATCGTCTTATTTTCGCTAGAAAATGCATATCATAACACATAACATTCATGCGTTCACCACTTGATATTATTTTTTATGTCATATCTTTGCATTCGTTCTTCATTTCTATCACTTGACAATAAAATACGAATGGAATTTTCATCGCTTTTTCATCGCATGAAAAAGTACAAAAACAGTCTCATGAAATTTAATGTTGAAAATCAACCACTTTTGTTTGGACATTGTCCAGCACTTGTTCCATATTGTCTTTATGTACATTAATTTAGTTGAATTTGTGTTTTTTTAATTTGTAGCAATCTTGAATCATTTTTCTGCTAGGAAACACATAGATATAGATTTTGGTTGACCTTCAGAAACTTTGATTTCATACATAAATGAATTTTGCAAACATGTTCAGATGCGAAAATTTTTCCCATTGATAAATCTCTCGACATTAAAACTGTTGCAATGTTTAGCAAGAAAAACACACCGAAAAGAAAAAAAAAGTCAAAAGAAATTAGTTTCATTCTGTTCGGAAACCGATTTCCAACAATTTTTATCGCCAACTTTTCGAAACATTTTCCGACAGACTTTTTCTCAGTGTTCGCTTGAAGCAATAAAATTAACGACAGATACGTCATATGGCACCGAAAGTAAACACATTTACAGTTTGTGTATTGCAATTGTGCGGAATTTTCTCTTTTCAAAAAATCTGATGAAAATAAGCTGGAAAACAATGTGCAATGAAAATCACAATCGATCCTAGCTCCCAATGGAATGATGAGCATTTACGATACTAAAAGGAGGTAGAAAAAAGCATTCGCTCTTTCCCTCTCTTCTCTCTTTCCCTCTCTTCTCTCTTTCTCTCTTTCTCTCTCTCTCGCTCGCTCTCTCTCTCTCTCTCTCTCTCTCTCTCTCTCTCTCTCTCTCTCTCTCTCTCTCTCTCTCTCTCTCTCTCTCCTCTCTCTATTTATCTCTCACTAAGCTGTGTGACTTAATTCGCACGTTCGAACAATTGTTCTACAAACTATCATGTTCAAAACTACATGATTTTTCCCACAATTGCTTTGCTATGACTGATCAAATAATTGCATTGTACAATCATTTGTTCGGAAGTTTGAACTATTGCCAGATTCTTTTCACGCTATTTGTTGTTCGAGTGGATTTATAGACTTGCATAAAAAAAAAATGAGTAAGTGCTCTCGCGAGAGTATTTCATGCTGGATGATTTATATACCATTTTAGTTGAGGTTAGACGAGCATAGTTACAATTCGTATAAACCTCTTATTTTTTTAGTTCTCTATCCTTCTCTCCCATTCTCTCTTTCTCTCTCCTTCTCTCCCATTCTCTCTTTCTCTCTCCTTCTCTCTCTCTTTCTCTCTCCTTCTCTCTCTCTCTTTCTCTCTCGGTCGCTATTCGAATCCAAACGAGAATACTGCTGAATACTGCAAAATTTACAAGCAGCATTATGGAAGCGTTGAACAATAGTCACACTATCGACAGTTTGATATGCATGTCATCGATTTTACCCGTAAATATTTCTAGTTTGATTTGGAAAATATTTTATCGATAAATGCATTTAAATACAGTTAACAGTAAAGCGATTGAAGTTTTAATATAATTCACATATTCATGTATGAACGTAACACATTTAATGCACCATACAAATATGATTTACCGATATCCCGAAATTTACGACGCAATGAATATCCTGTCGAAAACGATTGCTATATTGATTTATGCAAATTAGTTTTGGTCGCGAATCCCATATAGAATATATCGAACATACAGTTATAGTTGGCTTTTTATTTTGAATATTCTGTTATTTACCATATTTTATAAAATTTGATCACGAGTAAAATGAAATTCAATTCAGCTGTATCGTGTCGAGTTCAGAATTTTGAATAATGCATAATGCATATTGCATACTTAATTTTACTTGAATGCTATTGTTCAACAACAATTTGAGGATTTATAAGTAAAAACTGAAAACGGTCTCATTTTACACCGATTTTTATCTAGATACATTCATATTCATTGTCAATGTGTATAGTAACTATAGTTTGGGATTTTTGTTCAATTTTCCACAAAATACCTATCGATATAATTGATGTGTTGATATAAAATCAATTATTTTCCCTGAATATCCATGGATTGCATAAAGCATTCGTATGAGTTTGTTGATTTTTTTTTTGTTGTTGTGTTAATCTTGTTATTCTAAATCAGTATTGTTATTGTTAATGATGTAGTTTATTAGTTTAAAATGTATAATTCACTATTCATTTTTATTCATTATAGAGATTATTTGTAGAATATCCTGGAATATTTTATGTTCAGTGTTAAATTAAAAGGGAATCGGAAACTAATCAATCTCACATTTCATATTCATTAAATTGATTGTTCATGTATGGATCTTTTTTTTTTTCTCTCTACCTTGAAATCACAGGACTTGCATTGAATACATCATCATTGACAGCACGTCGCGATTCATTTGATCGAAATACATCGGCATTCAGTCCGTCACTTGATTTTAATACATCATCAGTGGCAGCTGTTGCAGCAGCAAACGGTAATGGAACAACAAGTCGTAAATGGCCAGTTAATAACTACGGTGCAATGGCTTCAGTTAGCCCATTGGCACCAGGCACACCACCTCCAACAGGTTAATTAACAATTTTCATCATTATTTTATTGAATGACAAATCACAAATGAAAATATTCACAAATAAATTTCATATTTTACTTTATTATTATTATTGTTAGGTTTGGGTGCTTTGGTATCAAATCGTGCTCCAGGTGCTGAAACAAAATACCGTAATGTGAATCAATTGGCTCCGGTCGGTTTGTCAACAGCAAACACAATTTTTGGTTCATCAAATTCATTATTTTCAAAGATACCGGGAACTGTTCCAGTCACCGTTTCAGCCGCACCCGGTGCATCAACAACACGTGCAACAACCGCTACAACACTTGATCGTACATCAGGTCGTTCACGTTTACTTGAAGATTTTCGCAATCAACGTTATCCAAATTTGCAATTGCGTGATTTAACCAATCATATTGTTGAATTTTCACAAGATCAACATGGTTCCCGATTTATTCAACAAAAATTGGAACGTGCAACTGCTGCCGAAAAGCAATTGGTGTTTAATGAAATTTTATCATCGGCATACAGTTTAATGACCGATGTATTTGGTAATTATGTGATTCAGAAATTCTTTGAATTTGGCACACCAGAACAAAAATCAACATTGGCCCAGCAAGTAAAAGGTCATGTATTGCCGCTTGCATTACAAATGTATGGTTGCCGAGTCATTCAAAAGGCACTTGAAAGCATTCCATCAGAACAGCAACAGGAAATTGTTCGCGAATTGGATGGTCATGTATTAAAATGTGTTAAAGATCAAAAT
The DNA here is from genome assembly GCA_029041755.1 of Resseliella maxima. Classification (NCBI taxonomy): domain Eukaryota; kingdom Metazoa; phylum Arthropoda; class Insecta; order Diptera; family Cecidomyiidae; genus Resseliella; species Resseliella maxima. Next base: position 73,706 of record JAQOWM010000828.1, on the reverse strand, counting down.
GGTAATCATGTGGTACAGAAATGCATTGAATGTGTTGAACCGGGTGCACTTCAATTTATAATCAGCGCATTCTCGGGTCAAGTATATACATTGAGCACACATCCGTATGGATGTCGTGTTATCCAAAGAATTCTTGAACATTGTACAACTGATCAAACAGCACCAATACTGGCCGAATTGCATGCACACACCAAGAATTTAATTCAGGATCAATATGGAAATTATGTTATTCAACATGTTTTAGGTAAGTGTCAAACACTCAATTTTCAAATTGTATGCATAATTTTACTCATTTGACAACTTTTTTTGTCTTTTCTTTCTTCTTGTTCTTCTTCTTCTTCTTCTTCTTCTTCTTCTTCTTCTTCTTCTTCTTCTTCTTCTTTTCTTCTTATTTGTAAAACATTCTTCTGTAGAACATGGAAAACCCGAAGATAAATCGGTGTTGATTGCTAGCGTACGTGGCAAAGTATTGGAATTATCTCAGCATAAATTTGCATCGAATGTCGTTGAAAAATGTGTTACACATGCAACACGCGCCGAACGAGCCTTTCTCATTGAGGAAGTTTGTCAATTTAATGATAAGTAAGTGACATGAATTTTGTTTATTTTTTTCTTTTTTTTTTTTCTTCAAAGAATGTCAAATTAATCAAACAAACTCATTTCCACTTTGTTTGTTTTTTCTTCTTCTAAATTTTACAGTGTTTTGCATGTTATGATGAAGGATCAGTATGCAAATTATGTGGTACAGAAAATGATTGATGTGTCAGAGCCAACGCAACGTAAAATTTTAATGCATAAAATTCGCCCGCATATGAATTCATTGCGTAAATACACGTATGGAAAGCATATTATTGCCAAATTGGAAAAATTCTTTATGACCAAATCATCGACAAATGCATTAGCCACATCGGCCGCAGCAGCAGCAGCAGCAGCAGCAGCAGCAGCGTTGCAAATAACACCGGCGGTGTATCGCTTGGCAATGTAAATGCTGTATCATCGTTAAATACGAGCCTTACATCAAATTCAGCAAATACAAGCACATCGTCTGTATCAACAAGTGTTGTGGTTGGTAGCGTTCAAACTGAACAATCACCGGCATCAAATCTTGGACCAATTGGTCCACCGACTGCCTCAAATGGTGTTTTGTAAATGGAGCGATAAGATCTCTTTTTATAACAAAGAAATAGTATTTTTTGTTTCTGCAATTGAAAGACGAAATGTCGAAATAATTTATCGCATTTTTATTGAGCGCATTATATTTTTCGACGATATTGATCATCATGCAGAATTACAAACAAATAGACATACACTGAAATGATCATTACATACAATTCATTTAGATTAAGCATTCATTTTATTTTTTAATTTAAATTTCATATTGCTTTTGTCATAAGATAACTTTTTTTTTTCCATTCTTTTTTCTTTTGTAATTTGATAAAACTTGATATAGTTTTTTCAACTATTTCTGTATGTATTTTTAAGAAAATTACTTTTGAATTTAGTCGTAAAGAATTTTTCTCAATTCAATTCTTTTTTTTTTTTTTTTTTGTTTTCTCTTATTGTGGATAATTATATATATAAATCAACACATTTCATGCCCAAATTGAAGAAACAAAAACAAATATTGTGGTTATGTTATGCTCCCATAATTATCATCAATCATAGTTTATAGACCAAATGCTATACCGAATTTCAGTGTGTTTAGTCTTTATTAACCGGCCAGAGAATGTTTATTTTTGAAAGCGTATGTGAGAGGCTTGCAGGGCACAACTGCACTGCATTTGAACGTTCAGCCTATAGGCCATCTATATATAGATGGCAACACCTTTTTGCGAATTGAATTATCTTAACGACAATCCAAGCGCCAAGATGTTTAATTAAAGTTCTGTGCTCCCATGCTTTCACCATGGTTTTCCGAACCCAATTCTCACCCCTGATTGCATTCTCTTCAAATTCGTACCATGGGCGGTAATTCATGTCGCATTGCGTCTTTGACCACTATAAATTTGGGTATCGTAATAAATAAATAATGGGCCAAAAAAAAACACACACACGCATACATATATTTTTATCTATATGTATTTATATAAACGAACTGATTTTACATGTTCACATATTTTCGAACATCAATCGCATATATAAGAATGATAATCAGTGCGCATCTCTTACATTTTCTTCAATTTTCCAAGTTCCATTTTCTTTCAATATTATCAAAAAGTATAGAAATGATAAATTTGACAAAAAAAAAAAAAATTCTTTTTTATACATAGTTACATTAGATACACAATGACATTTTTGATAGTACTTTGAAGAAAACATTTTATGAGTATGGGCCAGACATGTTTGTGCGTCGAAATAAACACCACAAATAAATCGTAAAAAAACAAAAATTGAAACAGAAAACAATAAATAATTGTTGAAATGAATGTTTTGTTGTGGATTTTAGAACAAGAAAGTAAAAAAAAAAAAAAGAATCCGGTGTGCACGATATCAACAATAACAAAATAAATGTCAAAATAGTAAAAAAAAAAAAAAAAATGTATTACGAATTTGCATATGAAATAATATGTCAATGCGATGTATCGTGCGCACCCAATGATATAAATGTATAGAGAAAAATACATGAAAATCAATGTTTTTAGTCATAATCGACTCAAATTAAATACTAAATAATACTGATAATTGCACTTGTTGAATGGCTGTACCCGATTTGGCAAAACTGATTAAAATTAACATCAGCAAAAAAAAAAAAAAAAAAAAACGAACATAAATCCATATTTATGTTAATTTTTAATTAATCAAAGCATTAAAAAGACATTTAATTTCTTCATACCATCAAAGAAAGATAGATTCTCTTGAATGCAATCAGTTCACGATGAGGATTATATATTTTGAACGCGATTATGCAATTTTGAAAATCTATTTGCTGTGTGTTTCAGCAAAATTATGCTCGCTAGTTCATTATAAAATATTATTGACTAAAACAGTAATTTAATTTAGTATTTAGTATTTAGTAGTAGACATTTAAAAAAAAAGAAACAAATAACAACAATTATTAATACAACAACTGCATAAATATGTAAAATTTTCACTTGATAAATACACTTCCTCTTATTATACATACATATATATATATATATAATATACATATATCCTTATTAGTAGTTATATAATGTTCACTATTTCTAAAAATACACAAACACACACACATATAGCGATCCATTTAGTATTTGTAATCAATAATAAAAACAACAACAATTTCATGTTCAGTGTTAATACGTACATAAAACAAATATTCATGATAATATTGTAATGGACATTAATCAAATTTGTAAATGAAAAAAAAAAAAAAAAAAAAACACACACACACACACACAACACATTGAATGTTATTTAGATCATAGAAATTAATGCACATGCATACATACAAAAAACTATGCAAAATTTAAATGATCAGAGGAACGATCAGATGAAATGAACAGAATTTAAAACAAATGAAAAGAAAAAAATACATGTTCAATTGGTGCATATTTGATATATTTCAACTGAAGCCACAAGAAAAGAAATTACGGCTAATTGAATGAATTCACTTGCGAGAAAATGAATTGAACTTTTTAATTGGAATCATCTTATTTGTAAATCAAAGTATTTTGTAAAGTGTATCATACCTTAATGAATTCCAATCAATAGAGAGCCACACACATTTTTCTCCAAAAACGGAGCCACACACATTTTTTTCTTTTGAATGGGAAAGCATACACAATTTCTTGAATGATTTCAGCGTTTTGAAGAAAAAAAAAAAAAAAAAATTAATAAGAAAATAAATACTCGAAATTAACGCTTAATATCAGAATTTGTTGTCTTTATTAGATGCACCCTTTGAAATGACATTAATTCAACAACATGATTTAAGTGAAATACAGTCTAGTAGAAACATACTTAATGTCATATTCATAAAAAAATAAAGCACATGAATTAATCAAATTGTTTCCTCTGTTTTGTATGTTTTATACCTAAAATCTAACTATAAATGTGTTTCGTATAAATATATATATATATATATATATATAATCCCATTAAAAACAAATGAATTTTGATCACGATTCGCCTATTTATATGGCTTTGCATTAGTTTTCATTCTAACAATTAGTTAAAGAAAACAGTGAAAAATGAAAAAAAAACAACAAATCATATTAATTAATGATATGTCTTCGAAACATTATAAATAGAATGATTTATTTTTTATTGATCCAATTGAAAGAAAATTACCAAATGGAAAAAGTGAAGAAAAAAAAAGAATAAATTTTTTTTTTTTTTTTCAAAGGAAGCTCGTGCGATCGAGCATGTTTCAGATCAACGGCCACTTGCATTGTGTAGAGCGTAGGATGATCGCTAAATCGGCTTCAAATAGCAACGAAGTGCCTCGAAATAGTACGATGGCTGTATTGGATCGATTGTTTAATTCAAAACATAAAAGAAAAAAAAAAAATAGAAAAGAAAATACATGATCTCGTTTGATGAATTAAAAACGACTTAAATACCGTCGCTTTTTTTTTCATTTCAACAAGAAATAGACAAAAAAGATAAAACATTTGCACATTTAAAAAAACAAATTTTTTAGACAAAATAAACAAAACAAAAAAAAAAAAAATTATGTAAACAAAATTTTACGACACATTTTAGACATTAATTTCATTTTTTTTTTTTTTTTTTTTTGTTCTTTTTTGGCATATATTTCACACAAAAAATAAACCGAACATTATCGGGATCGTAAATAAATTGTAAAGATTGAGTTAATAATGAAAATAGGATGAAAACATTGCATTCGAAATGAAAATTTAAGAATGAAAAACTGAAATCACATCAAACAATTGGTTGAGGATTGTAAAGTGTAAAATAAACGCTAGGAATAGTTCAAATAACCAGCTGTACAGCGGTTTTACTGCAAAGAAAAACAAAAAAATAAAAACGGTCAAAGAAATGTGGTAGTCGAATTCGTTTCGGAATTGAAAAATGAGAGAAAAAGCCGACAAATGAACAAATTAAATTCAGAAAAACGAATCAAAAAAAAAAGAAAAATAAGAAGAATAAAACCTTCATAAAAAGTCAAGCCAAATTTTTGGATTTAACAATTTAATGAAAAAAAGAAAAGAAAACCAAACAAATGCTGCTTCGAGTTTCTGATACTCTTATCTAGAAAATCATTGTGTGTGAAATGAAATGAACTGAAACCATTATCTAAATGTCACAATTGTTCAGACCATTTTCAACGAATGAATGAAAGCCCATTTTTATTCGTTTTTCATTTGTAACATTATGTGAAAAGTAAATAAAAAAAGAAAAATAAAAATAAAATAAACAAAGCAAACACAAAATTTCCTTGTAAAACAAATTGTAATTAATATGTATTTTTGTATTGGCTTAAACATTATTAAAAAAAAAAAAGAAAAAAAAAGAAGCAAACAATGAAACGTTAAAAATTTATGTGTACATCCCGTTGTAATTAGAATGAAACATTGTAATTTCTGTATGAAACAATTTAACAAAAACTAATGAAAAATTTGAAGAAAAAAAAAAACAAAAAAAAAAAATGCATACAAAATTCGTTATGGTATGTAATCACTGTATTTAAAACAACAATAAAAACAAATAAATAAATGTTACAAATAATGTGTTAAAAAGGCATGAAAGTTGTAATAAGGCCGACGAAACATTTCAATGCAAATTAAAAATAATAAGCAAACAAACGAAGAGAGAGACGCATGGCATATGAAAATCAAGTTGATTGTATTTTCTTGTACAACGCTCTATAAAAAAAAAAAAAAATGAATTATTGACATTTGAAATTACGAATCATGTAATCTCTAAATACGAAAACATTATTGAAAAAAAAACAACAACAACAACAACATATTAGCATTTAAGATTTCTCATTTAGTTTTATCCTCTGTACGATATGACTCATAATAAGGCTTGAAATTTTATATCACAAAACACATACTGGTAAAGCACGTGTGTGTATCGATCAAATTGCACATGCATGTGTGCAATACACTATGCATACAATTGCCGCGTGCAAAAATAGTTCAGCCCATATTTTCAGTCAACAAAATAAGTCTTATTTTTTGTCACACATTTCCTTTGTATTAATAAACATATTTTTTGTTTTAGGTTAAACGATATGATTGATCATTGATGATTCGATACTTGGCTACTTCAAATCTTGGCCACAATTTGAATGTTTCATTAATTGACTGAATAAATTTTGCCACTCAATATCGCATTGTATCGAAACCGCTTACAATGTTCAATCATATTTCATTAAGAATCGACTGTATAATTATAATTTCATTTTTTGTTTTTTTTTTTTTTAATTTATATGATTTCAAAAATGCTTGAAGAAAACAAAACAAAAAAAAAAAAAAAAAAAACTTACAGACGTATGAAATTTAATCTCCTTAAAACCTATCATTTGGATTTGAACATTCAACAATCTAAACATATATTGATGCAGTTTTCAAAACAACAATTAAATAGACATGATGTTTCACGAAACAAATTTAATTACACACATACATAAAAACCACAATTTCTTAGCATATTTTAAGCAAAAAAGAAGAAGAAAAAAAACAAAACAAAACGATTTACTGAACAGATTATACATAGAATGGCGATTAGTAACTTCGTAATCCTAGATATATATATATAAAAAAAATGAAGAATAAAAAGAAATAATTCTCAAATCAACGTTTATACATAATCCAAATGAAACACACACACACACACACACACACATCCACTTCAATAAATTTAAAATCCAAATTCAAATTACATTATTCATTAAAAACTATGTCGTAATGCTACGTCTTAAAATTACATACAAATAAAAATTTTACAATGAAAACCAAACAAAAATTACAAAAAAAAACAAAAAAAAAAAAAAATAATCACATCATTAGATGCCATTTGTTTTATTTATTATTTTAATCGTCCACCCCTGATTTTTATTTTTACCCCCCAAATCATCATTTATTGAAATATTGTTTGATCTTTGGTTGTTTTGAATTTTATTCCTACGTTGACGTTTTATTTTGAAATCATGAACACATTTTTTTTTATGATTTCAAAATCCATATTAGATTTGAAATGGAATTGCAGTTTTTCTATGAAAATGCATTCTTTTTCTAGTCGAATTATGGTCGTTGTAATCTAATTCCAAAAAAAAAAAAAAATTGCGCAAATTCCCACAACACATTACAAATTGGCCGAAAAAAGAAATAATTGAATTGTATTCATTCTTATTGCTTGATTTTGTTGATTGATCTGCACCAATTTTTCTTTTCATTGATTTTTTTTTTTTTTTCATTTTAAAGCAGCAAATTCCATTGTGTTTGGTTCGACAGACAGTAGCTTAATGAATTTTTAGATATTTATGTAAGTGTATATTAAAAGTGTATTTTAAATGAAACGTATGAAACAAAAGAAGCGATAACATCTTTGTTAATGTTGCTTCTTGAAGAAAAAAACACACAAGCCAACATCATTTAATAATCAAAAACAACAAGATCAATACACTCAACCAAATTACAGGTGAGAAACTAACGAGAGACAGTTAAATAGCAAATGAAAAAGAAAAAAAAAACTATTAAAAATCTTCACGAATTTCTTGTTAACTCATTAGTAGTTTGGGTCAAACTATTAGTTTTCCTATTTTTTTTTTCATTCATTTTTTTTTTTTTTTTTTTTTAAATAGTTTTCCCAAATGACAAACAACCAATCACATGTTCTGTAAGCGTTTTTAAGCAATGTCCAAATAAATTAAATGTGTAATTGTATCCAAAGAAGAAAAAAAAAAACAAAACAAAACAAAACAAAGCGTAAAACATAAATGTCTGTTGGTGACCAAACAAAATGAAATCATAGTTATATGATTTTGCATTTCCTTTTTAAGAGAAACAATTTTTATAATAGTAAATATAATTAACGAAAAAAAAAAAATGAAATCAATTATAATGATTACATGGAAGCTGGCATTGGGAACATAAATAAAACAAAAAAAAAAAAAAAAAAAAAATGAAAAACTCTTAACGATATTTTTTAAAAACACAAGACAAAAAATATTGAAAAGCAAAACTAAAACTAAACATTTAAAAAAGCAACAACAACAAAGACACCCCTCCTCTAATTACATGTGAATAAACAAGTGATTGCGCCATACGATGTTCTCTTTCACTGTTTTTTATAATGTCGTTTTTTAAATGAAAACAAAATCAGAATCTATTCGATTGTGTTCCAACGATTCAAGCATTTCTTAGCCATTTATTTCATTCTATCTGTGTGTGTGTTTCTCACTAACACACATACACAAAAATATAAATTCACATCACCAATTTACATTTTTACATCACGCACACCAAACAACCAAACATGATAAATTACAAAACACATTTATCTCAATTTGTTACATTTTTTTTTTTTTTTTTTTTTTTTTGTAAAGAGAAAAACTCAAGAAGCAAAAAAAAAAAAACAAACAAACAAATTCAAAGAAATAAACTTCTCAAAGACTTTTTCGAACGATAAAAAAAAAATATTTTATTGTTGATCCATGTTCCTTTTTAATGATCTGAAATCAATTCATTCTGCTTTTGTTTTTTTACCTTGAAAAATTTTTCGTTGGTTTTATAAAGCCAAAATTCTTCACTCATCGTAGAACACATCAATATAATAGAAATGGATAGTAATCAAAACAAAGATAAAACAGCAACAACAACAACAACAACTTGTATTTAATATAGATGGGTTGTAGCCCACAATATTAGAAACTAAATTATCGTTGTCAATTTGAGCGATACATTTTTGGGTAGTGTTATTTAATAAAAAATAGTTTAGAGTTTTCTGTCACATTTGCAACATATTTGTATAAAAAAAAAAAATAAAAAAAACTAAAACATTGTGAATAAAGAAGAAAAAAAATAATCATTTTTGACAATTGTTGTCATATTAAGAGCCAACCTTCAGTGTGCAAACAATTTCCAGTCAGTTGGCTTTTGTACGGTACAGGCTTTAGTTTGCTTCATTGCAATATGTTTATTTATATATATATTTTTTTTTTTGGCTCTTTCTTGAAGTGATTACACACTTATAAACTAGCTGTACTTTTATTATTCGTAAAATAATAGTCAATAATTTCATAGTGAACAAAAGAAAAAAAAAAAACAATTTTTTAGATTAAGAGTAAAAATCTTATAAAAAAAAAAAGAAGTTTATTGTAAATTGTAAATGTTTAAATGGTTTTCAGCGCAATTTCTCTAAAATAGTCATAGATGTTACAAAATCACTAATGAAACAAGAAATCAATGTGCGTGTAATGTACGGAATCGTTGAATTGATTACTTAATATGAAAACGCCAAACAAAATACCACCCATACGATCAATCATCAGCCGGGCTAATTATTCAAAGATACACGCAAAATGATTCGGCTCTATTTTTTAAAGCAAAAAATAAATAAAAAAACGAAAAAAAAAAAAAAAAAAATGTTGTTGGCTAAACACTAACTTTAATTGTTATTTATCACAAATTCCTTGAAAATTTATCTATGAATCCTTGATAAAAACCAACCTTTTGTGTGTGATTTTAACTACCGATATAAGACATAACAGACATAATAATGGTTATGGCCAATTCCATAATTGATGCAACGAAATTTAATTGCTTCACATGTTGACTGTAGGATATTATTGTCATATTCGATATATTTATGCAGTTCTATATTGGAATTTCATATCATAATTGTTTGTTTCACTTAAATGTTGACACAGAAGAGATTAAAAACAAAAAAAAAAATAAAAAAACAAAACAACATCAAATTGAATGTAAATCCGAATTATTATCCAGCAAATAAGAAAATAAATTATTAATCATTCATAAGAACACATTTCTTCGTTGTGTTCCATCGAAAAATGCATGGAAGAAAAAGGCCCAAAAAAAAAAAATATAACTAAAATGTAATCACTTAACAAAATGTAGAATGAGCTATTTGTTTTCATATAAAGAAAAAAAAAAAAGAAAAAAAAAAAAAAACATACTGATTGTAGGTGTTATAATCAAACAAATTTTCGAAGCATGGTCTCTTTTGCATTTAGCACCAACAATAATCCTTCAATCTCATGTGTGTATGTGCGTGAATAAATATTCTACGGAATTAAATATTGGCAATTTTCTGCTAGCCTCCTCATTGCATATGTGGGAAACCATAATCAAATTTTTTGTACTGTTTACTTATTAGCATAGAATTTCGTAAAATAAAATTTAAATAATAATGAAAACAAAACTATTACTACATGTATGGTATAAAGTAATGCACAATTTTTGTGTATTATTATTATTCCTTGGTTCCGAATTTTACCTCATTTCAATCATTAATAACAAACATTCTCCCTTTGACGATTTTAAATAAATAATTGATTAATCACAAACAAATATCCCTCTAATCTAAATGAATTTTTCAAATAATTTTATTTTAGGTTTTTGCGCAACAACATATAAATTAAATCATTTTAATGCTATAAAGAGTTGTCTTTTTTTTTTTCCAAAATGTTTAAAATTGGAAAAAACCATCAGCATCTTGTTAAAATGTGCCTCGAATGTGTTTCTCCCAAAAATAATAAATTCTGTTATTAAATTTAATCAAATGATTTTCAAAATGCAATTATAAAATGCCTTTTTCATTAAATTCGGATTGATGATTTATTTTTTTTTTTTTTTTCCTTTCTAAATTACATTGCTTTAAACATTTTAATTCATATGCTAGAAAATAAAAATTAATTACCAATGAATAATTTTGAGAGAAATGAAAAAATATGAGTTTTTTTTTTCCTGTGCAATCGCTGCCAAATCATTTGATTCACACAAAAAAAAAAAAAAAAAAAATACTTTCAAAGCAAAAAAAGAAAAAAAATTCATTCTTTTTTTGCAAATTCAGACAGAATTGGTTCCATATTTTAACTTCCCGCCACTGAATATGTGCATCAATGTTATATGTATAGTATAGTAATTTTATTGAATGAATTTAACCAAATAAATAATTGTAAATTTTTTTCAGGCGATTTTTCTATGTAAAACTACTGTATAATCCTTATCCGTGTATAATTATATTATTATTATGAAAACTCGTTGTAATCTTGCAAATGAAAAAAAAAAAAAAATTAATAAATATACTACCTTTACAATAATAATAACAACATCAGCAAGACAAATTGCTACATTTATTAGCACACATCAGAAAAAATTATTATTATTATTATTATTATGAAAGAAAAAAAAACAACAGAAAATCATTTGTATTGAATTGTAAACAAATAATAAGCAAAAATAAATACATTTCTGTATTAATGCCAAAAAAAAAAAAAAAAAAAAAAAAACATATCATTCTTGTATTTTAATAGTTGGACATCTTTACACTTTACAGGTGGCGCCAAATACAAATCAATTGTTCTGCATGCAAATGTCAATTTGAATATGTTTTCGCCAGTGTTTCGTTTTTGTTCAAATGCACATCCGTTTACTGTGCACACATTAAACTGAATCTCTTCTATTTAATTCGCTTTAATCAAAAAAAAAAAAAAAATGGAAATCAATAAATCAAATAAATGGGATCTGGATTCATTTGAAGTGGTCAATTTTTTGGGGCGAGGCACATTTGGCGATGTTTATCTTGTGAATAATAAACAAAATGATGAATCAACAAATATAAATCAATTTGCATTAAAAATAATGAATAAAAAACAAATCCATGCTGTTCATATAGAAGAATGGGTTCGACGTGAAATTGAAATTCAATCACATTTAAATCATCCAAATATCGTAAGATGTTATGGATTTTTTCATGATGCGTACAGCATCTATATTGTATTGGAATATATGGAAACTTCAATTTATGATGAATTGCGACGACAACCGTACAAACGTTTTAGTGAAAAAAATACAGCCGCAATTATTTGGTATGTAGCCGATGCATTGACATATATGCATGAACGAAATGTCATTCATCGTGATATTAAACCAGCGAATTTATTAATGAATCAAGGTGGATCGGTAAAATTGGCAGATTTTGGTTTGGCCATTTTTACGCCAAAAGAAAAGCGAAGAACAATATGTGGATCAGAAGCTTATATGGCACCAGAAAGTAAATAATATCCGTAATTATTTTATTAACTTTTTTTTTTTTTATTCATTCAATAGTCATGATCACATTGTGAAAAAAAAAAAAAATATTTTTGTTTTTGTTTTTCTTCAGTTTTTGAAGGAAAACCATATAGTTTGCATGTCGATCTCTGGAGTGTGGGTATTTTGTGTCATGAACTGCTTACTGGGAAAAGGCCAGATGATTATAATACAATCAAAATATCCATATCAATTCCAAAATTGGCCAGACAATTCATTTCAGAACTACTGAAAGAAGATCCGAATAGTCGTCTTTCATCATCAGCCATTAAAGTTCATCCGTGGATTTTATCACAATTACAGTGAAAATTCGTTGAATTTTTGTGAATATTTTATTGTTAATATTTAACGATATTTTTTAAATTTTTTTTTTTTTTTTTTTTTTTTTTGTTTAAATGGAAATTGTAATTATTGATTTGTTATTCAGAAATTGTATTGTTTTTATGAAAAAGCAGATTTTGTCTTTAGGGATTGATTCCAATGAACAAAATGTTTTATTATTATTTTATTTAGATTATCTTCGTCACGATGGCGTCAATTATCAAAAGTTAAGAAACCTAACAAAAAATATTTATGCAATAGAGATTATTAAAGGAAATAAAGTTATAATGAAGAAAATATGTTATTTAATGCTTTATACCTTCCCTGTCATTTTGCATGTTTTTTTTTTGTCGTTTTGCTTTCATTCGTCGTTCGGTAAATGACAAAAAAAAAAAAAAAAAAAATTAAAAATAATGAAACACATTTTTATGTATATTTTCAAGTCCAAATTATATTCATTACTTTATTTAAACATTTATTTAAAAGACACAGTGTGTGACTTGTATCTTAACATTAATTTTAAATATTCTTAATAAAATGAAGCGATTAAAATAGATTTATTCATGCTAATCCATTGGTTGTTTTTTGTTGATTTGGAATCATTTTTCGGAAAATGTCTGATAGTTTGATATTCTGGAATGCAGAACGCTTTAATGTTTTATCAACATGTTCACGCAAAACATTAAATGCATCTTCCATTTCTTTTTGTGTACGAATTACTGTAAATAAAAGAAATATTTCATGAATTACAAATTCTCAAAACAAAACAAAACAAAACAAAATGAATGATATCCTACATGTTTGTTCATATTTTGGTAAATCAAACATGAATTGAAAGTATCTTAGTTGTGTGTATAGATTTCCTTCGGAATAGCATTTGATTAAATTGCCACGTTTGCAATACAAACATGTTGGATGTCCTTTGTTGTCAGCCACCTATAAATTCCAACAAATAATAATGATCACGAATGTGATTGTGGTTATGATTAAAGTTTCATAATTCTTAGATGAAAAAAAAAAAAAAATCCCTAATTCCCACTTACATGAATATAAGTGCGTGTGCTTTGATTACAATTTGGATCATCGCAAACCATCCAGTTGTCATAGTATGTATGTATTGCCTTTCTAATCGCCAGCGATAAGTGATTTTTGATATTATCCAATTGATAGAATGGCGCCATGCCACATTCCTTATTCGCACATTCCGTAAGCACCGGTAAAAATTTCCCATCAATTTTAATGAATGGTTTGGTAATAATGTTTTCTGTTTTGCATTTTAGACATTTGTATGAAAATTTTTCACAAGCTCGATATTTTTCTGCATTCGTTTGGATAATCGACTCTCCAATACTTTCACCACGTTCATTTTCGTAAACAGTTCTGTAAAAAAAAAAAAAAAAAATTAGTATCAAATGTATCATTTATTGTTGATGTTATTGTGATATAAATTAAGATTGAAATAAATTACCGCTGTGCCGCTTCACGATATTTGGTTGGATCGAGACCAAGACATTGTGCAATACGAGCTGCATCGGTTCCATCAATTGGTTTTAATAAACGTGATACAACTGGATGAATTTGATTGGCTAAATAATATTCTTTGTCGATTTTCAATTTACTTTCACTCTTTAGTTCGTCCAAATGATAGCCACGTTGCATGGGATTATTATCAGTGCCATCTTCGCAAATTACATAATTCACCATATCACCACGTTTAAAACGTTTATTTTTTGTTACATTCATACGTAATGCAACTTGAACGTGTGGCATTGATTGAATTTTTTGATATTCACGTGGATTTTTGGTTAATTGTTTTGTAATTGTTAACATATTCAATGGAATATCATCATTGTTAATGTCATCGCGAATTTTCTCCAATTTTGCATGAATATTTTCAATACGTTCATCAAGCGGTGCATCTGATAGTAATTCATCAAGGACAAATTTACCAGCCATTACCGATATTTGGGACCAATCACGTCTTACAATATCCAAACCTTTGTGTTCTTGATGTGTTTCCAATTCACCATTTTTTGTTTTTGTTACCGTGACTGCAGCGTATTTTTTTTTATTCAACAATAACATATATTTGTAAACACCATCAATATCCAATTCAACTTGACGATAGATTTTATTTACGGCCTGTTTAATGGAATGACCAATTTTAAAAACTTCATCATAATCGGTGCTGTGTGAATTAATCATAATACTGTCCGTATCACCATAAATAACTTCAAAATTAAGTTTTGTTACAATTCCTTTTGTATTTAATAAAATGTCACGACCTTTTTGGGTGACTAATGCAGCTAAATGCTTTGCATAGAAACGAGAATGTGAAAAACCTAAACAACCGTACATTGAATTGGCTGTTAATTTTAAAGCCAATTGACGGATATTGTATTGCGCTTTTAAATCTGCATCCATTCCAGGAACAATTAATTTTTTCACTTCACGACGACACTGAACCAAACTACGAATTTGTCGTGGTAAAATACCTTGTTTCAATGATGAATCAGGCACATCAATTGGATCATCCTCATTATCAGGTTGATCGACAGTTGTAAAACAAATATTATATTCTTGTATAATACTGGGATACAGTGAATTGAAGTCCATTAATAAAATGTATTTGTCATAAAATCCTTTGATTGGTTCCAAAACTAAACCACCAGTGTATGCTGGCTTTTTGCGTCCGGTTTGTGTTGCCGCAACACCTTGTGTTGGTGCAATACCTTGTGTTTGCGCTTGTGTGGATGCAAATGATTGTGTTTGATCAATCAATGTTTCATCTTTATTCCAATTTGTTTCTCGGATTTTCTTATCGGGTGCAATGTAATTTTGTTCATCGAATGCATGCAATAATAAAAATTCATTTCGTTCGGATCGACCACCTTGCAATGTTCGGCTCATTAAATTTCCACAAATATTTGTTATTTGAAGTGCCAATGGCAATACATTCAATTCACACATAATTCGTAAAACATATGAACAATCTTGCAATGTTAATGTAATTAATTTTAAAATTCCATCAACGGTTTCATACATTTCATGTAGTTCATCATTTGATACATCGATTCGTTCACCTTCTTTTAATTTTAAAATTGTTTCACAAAGTGTGTCCAAATCATAACTTCTTGATTTTATTAATTCTTCAGCTGATGATTTTACATCGCATATCATTCGACCGACAAAACAATCTTTAAATCGTTTTGGCATTGCCGATAAATTTAATCGACCAATTCGTGACCACATTGGTAATTTAATTGCTTGCAATCGATCACAAATTATATCCAATTGACAATCGCTTGCATCATGCGTTACAATTAAATCAGCATCAAGATTTTTAAAATTGGCCAAAAACCAACTTAATAATGCTCGTTCCGAATCAAGTTTAGTTGCTTTTAAATTTTTATATTTGACTGCCGCATCATTCATTCCAACAATTGGCCAATTTTGGGAACTTGGACGCGTAAAACCGCAAAAATGCTTTGTAAATGGTGGATTTGGTGGTTTTTTATCCACCGAAAATTTATTGTTGGCCAAACAAGCAATCATAACAATTTCATTTGTATGTGTCTTTGGATGTAATGCCGTTCGTACGTATAGCGTTGCAATAACAAGTGGCGGTGGTGGTGATTTAATATCAGTCGCAACTTTTATTGATGATGGACTTGAACATGTAATCGCTAAATTACACCATGTTGACTGTTGCATTTTACTCACTTGATAATTGCTAATGTTTAACCAGCATGGACCTTTGATTTTGCGTTGCAATAAAAATGTTTCGAGCGGATTTGTATTGCAACCGAAAATGTATTCGATATTATTGAACACCTTTTTTGGATCCGGCGATGGATGAGTTGCATTGTAAAGTACCTTTATTAATAAAAATGAACAAATTTAGTCGAAATTTGTTAAAATTTGATGATTTTTTTTTTTTTATTGAAAAAATGGCTAAAAATTGTATTCCAATTTTTGGCAAAATATTGTTGCAAAATTACCTGTAAATATTCAGAAGTCTGTGGCACTCTTACGCCAGGCACATTAAATGCATTATGTTTTTCTGCTTTTTTGCACTTAAAATCATGTGTAATATAATCGTTGAATTCAGCATAAACATCATTCAGTTCGACCTGTTTTTTTGTTGGCTGTTTTGTGATTGGATCCAATGCCTAATCAAATAACAAAAAAATTATTGTAACAATCGAGAAATCATCAACAAATTAATATAATACGATAGAAAACCAAAACCTACGTATTGACGCGGCAACAAATAAAGACAACGTTCTACATTCTCAATTGTAATGCACACCGATTTAAATTCCTTTGCATTTTGATCTGATACTATTTTGCCGAATAAAAATATTTTGCCAGGCAATTTAATTGGATCTTCATATGCGTCCCAATACCAAAATTTCATCGTTGATTTACCATCAACAGTGCTTGCCACTTCGGTTGCATTCACATCGATTGAACCAAGCAATTCATCGTCATCATCATTTTCATTGGGAAAATTATTTTCCCATGTTGACATTAATTTTGCATAATTTTCATTTTCTTTCTTCAATAGATCCGCTTTAATTTGATCTGTTTTTATTTGATCGATTTTAATTTGTTCAGTTTGTTTTTCTGATTCATTTGATGTTAATATGTTTGCTTTGTTTTCGTTAAATTGATTCTCTTCGTCGTCTAACATACTAAAATCCATATCATCATCATGAAAATCGCTTATATCATTTTTCACACTTGGTGTAACTGGTTCCACTTTGATTGCGGTGCGTTCTTTGATACCATTTGATGTTGAATGAATTTTTGCCGGTGTTCCATTTATATTACTTTCAGTTGGTGATGTTGCATCACGTGGCCGTTTCATCGATCGACGAATATTTGATTGATCTTTTGCGGATGGCTTTAATAAACGCTCTAGCATTTCCTGTTAAATTAGGAGAAATTTTTTTTTTTTTTTTTTGTAAATAAAAGTTTTTTTTTTTTTTTGATTTTAATAGATTTGATGATAAACTCACATCGTCACTGGTTGATTCTTTTTTGACCTCTTGTTTGCGTGGAACTGATTTCGAAAAGTTAGCAATGTAATCTTTAACAAGAGCCATTTCGGTTTTTTCGCTCATTTTATTCGAAGCCGTCGTTGTTTTCGATTTCAAAGTTGTATCGGTTGATGTATTTGTGCTTTCATTTGTTGTTGAATCATTTGGATTAATTTCACCCAAAATGCCCGCCAAAATATCATCATCATCAAGTTTAACTTTTGTTTCTTTTTTCTTGGCATTGCTAAACATACTTTGAATGGATGCTTTTCCCTCAATCGGCTTATTTACATCACGCAAACGTTTTTTGTTCTCTTTTTTCTTGGATTTTTCACGTTTTTTACTCTCTTGTTGCTCATCTTCTTCATCTTCATCATCGAAAATTTCACGGCCATCTTCAACATAACCCGTTCCATCTGAAACACACATTTTTTTTTTTATTCAATTAAATGTATGCATTTTTTTCACATTGAAATACTGTATTGTGTTACATACCATCTTCAATCCAATCATCAGCAGCTCGCGATGTAACACGTTCCGAATATTCTTTTTCCGATACTTCCTCGTAAACATTTTCAATTTCATTGACTTCGTATTTGTTTTTATTCCCTTTAAGATTTTTCAATCGTTCCAATGCAGCGAAACGACCATGTTTATCGATTCTTTGCCGCTTTGATCGTGAATAAGCTATTTTATCACAAAATTTGAGTTTATTAATTGACGATTTAAAAATCCATTCACAAAAAATGTGTACTAAAAAAAAAAAAAAACCAAATACTTACATGGCGATTCACTCATTTTTACGCAATCAAATCCAATATTCACTTTATTCTAACACACACTAAAAACAAATATCAAAATTTTAAAATAGTATCCAATTAAAGCATTCGCTATTCATTCAACAAAATTTATTGCGTTAATAATGAACAATACAGTAATTCTTTTTCTTTAATTTCAATGACAATTGTCTGAATTGGCGCGAAAACTGCTGATACAGCGATCAAAAACAAAATATTTTGAACTCAATGAACATGTCTTACCCGATGCGATGAGCATGTGTGTTGAATTCAATTGTTCGTACAAAATTGAGAATCGCACAACCCAGTCCACCGATGAACATCTGTCAAATGTATATACATATGTAGCCAACTTCACTCAAATCAATTGAAATATATTGAGAATTTTATTTCGGTTTGGCATTCACACAATCACGTACATTTTTAAAAGACGAAAAAGTGCAACGGTAAAACTATTAGACAAATCAAGTGTAACGCAAGGGAAAAAAAATTATTTATCGATTGATTATTGAGAGAAAATTTGTAGTTGATATCATTTGAATGTTGTTAAACATTGGAATAACATTAAAATTGACAAAAAATTCAAAAATTTTCGGTTAATTCAAGGTAATTCATTGCATTTTCTGACATTTCCTTTGTTCACACAAATTAATTCTACTGTAGAACAATACATTGTGTCTGTATCAAAATTTTTGAATTCTTTTATTTTTCGATTTTCATTTCCATTTTTCCTTTTTCGTATTTTTTTTTTTTTTTCTTTTCTTTTCTTTTCTTTTCATTTCATTTCTATTTGTTTCAAATAAAAGCTATCAGACAAATATATTTAATTAAAAATGTTTAAAAAACCAACACCACCGGGCCCTGGTAAGGAAAATGTCATTTCATCATCAAGAACACGATTGGGTTTGTCGTCGTTAACTCAACATCCAACAAAATCAAAAATTGAAAACGAAATTGAATTAACCGGTGCATCATTCAAAGGATTATCGGTTGATAATCGAAAAATATCACCAACAACAGCCATTATGAATAAAGCCAAGAGCATTGTATCGGCTGCACAATCGCATACGATGCATACAGCAAACGCAATAAAACATATGAAAAATGCCGTAAATAGTGAAACAAAAGGTTATGAATTCAAATCAAATGCACGAGTTGATTCGCATGTTAAATCTGAACAGAAAGTTGGCATTGTGCGGCAAAAGGAGGCCGAAATGAAGACTGATGTTACTGGTTTAAAAACAAATGTTATATCACCACCACATTTTGACCAGCAACAACAACAACAACAACAACAACAACAACAACAACAACAACAACAACAACAGCAGCAGCAACAGCAACAAAATTGTATAAATCATGATGAACGGGAACCGAATAGTGTCAGACCAAATGATGGAGCAAACAAAAAGAGAAGCGGAGCTTGGGAACTAAGTAATTTTGATATTGGTCGTCCACTTGGTCGCGGTAAATTTGGTAATGTGTATTTAGCTCGGGAAAAGGATACAAAATTTGTGGTCGCATTAAAGGTTTTATTTAAAAAGCAAATTCAACGTGACAATGTTGAGCATCAAGTGCGCCGTGAAATTGAAATACAATCACATTTACGCCATCCAAACATTTTACGTTTGTATGGTTTTTTCCATGATCCGGCACGAATTTATTTAATTTTAGAGTACGCACCAAAAGGTGCACTGTACAAAGAGCTTCAAAGTCAACCAAACAAACGTTTCGATGAGCGACGCACCGCCGGCTATGTTTTATCATTAGCAGATGCTTTGCATTATTTACATGAACGTGACGTCATTCACAGAGATATCAAACCAGAGAATCTATTGCTAGGGCACAATGGTGAACTTAAGATTGCCGATTTTGGTTGGTCGGTGCATGAACCAAACTCATCACGTACAACACTTTGTGGAACGGTCGATTATTTGCCACCAGAAAGTCAGTATTTGTTTATGTATTTAATGAACATTTCTACTTTTTGTTATTTTATTTTTTTTTTTTTTTTTTCTTTTGATTTTCTTCATTTCAAATGATATAATGAATTTAACGCTTTTATGTATTGTTTAATATTATTTTGCAGTGATTCAAGCTCAACCACATACAAAACAAGTCGATTTATGGAGTTTAGGTGTTTTATGCTACGAATTATTGATTGGCGAACCACCGTTCCAGACTGGATCTTATGATGAAACGTTTATTAAAATTACACAAGTTAAATACAAAGTTCCTGATTTTGTTTCTCAAGGTGCTAAGCATTTCATCTCGAAATTGTTAGTGGCCAAACCGGAATTACGCATGCCATTGGTGGATGTAAAAAATCATCCATGGATTGTGGCAAATACATCGAAATAAATTTACATTTTTGCCTGTTATTCTGGATGATTTTAACTAATGTTCAATTCTATTTTGCAATTTGTTAGTAAAATTTAAAAATGAAAAAAAAAAAAACTTAAAAAAAAAAAAAATACGAAAAAAGACAACAAAAAAATATTATTAGCAAATCGCATGTGAGAAATTATTGCCTAATTCTTGGTCATTAGTTAAATTAATTTTTGTGATTTCAATATATTGATTATGGATGCAAATATTTCTAACTGTTTAACATATTTAATGTAATTATTTTAGTTTTTTATTTCAACGTAAAAAAAAAACAAATGCGAAAAAAATAAATGTTGAAACGACAAACAAAATAATAACAAATTAAAAAACATTAACAATTTTGACTGCGTGTATTTCACGGTATAATTATAAAGTTAAACAAATTATAAATCAATTACTATACATAAATGTTTGTTATTAGTCATTAAAGTATATCAATAAAGCAAAAACAATTACTAACAAATCAAAAAAATATGTTTGCATTTTTTTTTTTTCTTTTTTTTTTTTTTTAAATCAATCATCACACGAGGATTTGATATTGATGATTTTAAGCATCGTCACCTGGCAAAATTCACACAGTTTGAGTGAAACCTAATGTTCTGAAACGATATTACGATTGTGAAGACGAAAAAAAAAAATGTAAATGTCAAGTAATTTGGAAGCATGTGTGTTTGACAAATTGAATATTTCTCAACATCGAATAATTTCCATTTGCATACCAATGGAGTTTGTTTAGCTCCAATGCATACTATCCATGTTAAATTTACATATTTTTTTTTTTATTCTTGTTTCATTTAATTAGATTTTGTGAGTCAAAATTGGATTCAAGGTTTTTCCGGATATCCACACGTTGACCATTTACATTTTGTTTAACCACTCTGGACGCCAACGGTTAAAATGCGTCACGTTTCATTTTTATTGCTTTGCATCAATAATGAATGAAATGATCCGATTGCTTTGCACCAAACAACACATTGTGTAGTGAATATATTTCGATAAGGTTTATGCTTAACTATATACTCACATCGGAATGAGGAAACGGAACCAAAAGAAGAAAAAAAAACAAACGAAGGGAATCATGCGGAAAACTACGTGAGTTTTTGCTTCATTTTGATTTTTCACTCGATAAAATCTCATATAGTTCAGAGAATTTTCCGTTCACAAGCTTCATATAATGCCTAAATAGTTAATAATATTAAAAATAAAGACGCCAGTGTGTCAAAGAAGTTTTTTTTTTTTTTTTTTTTTTTTTTTTGAATTGACTTCACTTTTATGAAGAGCAAAAGAAGCAAAAAAAAAAAAAAAAATATTGATATTGTGAACAAAGGGAAAGCGTTATCTACACTTTGTAATATCAATTGGAAACATTTTGATGTAGTTTCACTTAAACGATACGATGAAACTTCCACATTTCAAACCAATGGAACAAAGTTTTTCCAACCAAATGGTTCTTTATCGCTCTAGACTATTTTATTTTCGTCTTTACCGTTTATCGCACAAAATAGTCACTTTTGTGTGCCAAACATTTTGAAAACTTTGCAAATTGTTTCATAAAGTCATAATTATATAACATGGTAAGTATTGTCATATTGTATAAATTGAATTACTCAAAAGTTCAATTTTAACAATGCATCATTATAAAAATTACTGCTAAATATCTTCGAAAAATGCAAAAAGTAACATTTTTAGTATCAAATTGAGCTGGATTAAAATTGCTTACTAAAAATATTTGTCAAACATAAAAGCGGATGATGTAACGTTTCATTATTTCAATTTATTAGATTCGATATCAAATTTTCAATTCATTCATTGGCACGGAAGAAGAAAGTGCAAAAGAAAATAATGCTTTCGTAAGAAATTATATTATGCCTTTCCATATGTACTTAATTATCAACTTTCAAGCCATTCTTTTGTAGACCAAATTGTAAACTAAAGTATTTTTGTAATTTAAATTTGTAGCCAAATTCATATACTATCATTTTAAATTATTAGCTTGTATTTTTAATATTTTTTTTCGCATTATATCGTCTAGAGAGGCATACAAATAAACAATACTTCAGTTGTGATGATGGTTATTATTCAATTTATTGAAGAAACTTTAAGATTCAATTTATCACGTTGACAATATTACATAAAAAAAATAATTATCAAGAAAATATTATGAAAATTTAAAAAAAATCCTGTTTGACATTGATTCATTTTTGGAATTTACAATATTCTTTAATATCTCTATCAACAGATATGAAATTTTGTCCTAATTTTGCCAAATGTTAAATTTTCCTAAATGAACACATAAATGTCAATTGTTTCACATTGTTATAAAAATGGGATAACTGCCAATCATGAACTAAACTGTGTGATTTGAATTCTGATTTATGAAACTGTGGTTTTCTTAAATTCATTCATTTGGTAGAAGTGCGTCCATGACGAGAAACATTGGATGGTGGAAGTGCTGCTTCATAACGATTATTAAACCAATCTTCTTTACGGAAATGCTGTATCATTTCAGTGATAACATTATTGGGTTCTTTAGTTGTATGCCATACTTCGCACATTTTCTTCTGGAAACTTCCACCTTTCCTGAGAAAAATGAAAAAAAAAAAAAAAAAAAAAATTTTTTCTTTCATTCTTTCCAAGAATGAGTAAAGACTCATTGTCCAAAAAAAATCTTACGAATAAGGATGCACCACTTCCCCATTTGCCTTCATTTGTTCGACTACCTCGATTAGTTGTTCCGCTGCTTTTTTATCCTTCGCCGCTGGCATATTGCTCTTAAAAAAACTGTTTCTCTTTTTTGGGGGCATTGTTCTTGTTTCTGCACTGTATCTTTTTTCGCTTTTTTTTTTTGTTTTTTTTTTTTTTTTTTGTTGAAAATTGTGTGTCTTTTGGTTTAATTTTCTGTATGAAAAGAGAAATATTAATAAACAAGTGTACATAATAACAAATAATTTTATAAGAATTTGCAATGATTAGTAAGAAAAATCTGTTATGACAAGTGTGCGTTCATAATTTTTTTTCTGTTTCAACTTCGTATTAAATCATTGTTTGTTGTTTTGTAAATTCAGTTCAATTTTGGCGAAAGGATATTATTCGTTTACTTTGAATGTAAATTAAATATAGCGTGCAAACTATGGGAGTTCTCAAACATTATCAATATCAATTGACTTTTGAGAGCAAAACTAAATTTCAACTATCTTTGTTTTGTCATTTTTTACAAGAAATGTAATAAATCTAAACAATATAAAACAACACGTCGATGACATTTAAAACTTTAACATTTTCAATATTGAATCATAATCAGATAGAATTTTGCCATAAATTGGATTTGTCGTTATCATGAGAAGAAATTATTACTAAATGACAATAGTTCGTTCCACAGGCTCACAAAATTTTAATACACACATTTTAGCTCTAAATTGTTCAACCTGAGAATTGACATCTGTGCGATACTAAATGCATACCTGAATGTAATGTAATTTATTTCAAAATTACAATAGCTTCAATAGAGAGTGCCAATTTTCGTGAAAAAAAAAATCTTTCAAAAATCTACCATTCGACGTTATAACAAAAAAGACTCTTTCCGTCTTAACGAACAATATTATACTGATATTCATTATTATCTTTTTACGATATTTATGTCTGATACGTTTTACTATATTTGTTGCATGAAATAAATATTGTGCTCATATTATTTTTAAATTTGATTACATTGATGTAATGGAGAACCAAATTATAAACATTGCTGTTTATTACATTTCAGTACTGCCTAGAGTACTGCTAACTAATTTGTATTTTTGAGAGAAAAAAACGAAAACATATAGGAAATAATTATCAAAGGCAAGATGTTTTTCGAAACTTCAATTTTTTAAGTTTGATTGACTGGACAAAATGTATCCACTATTCAATTGGAAAAATATATAAAATTATTGATAAAAGCTGAACATGAGCCATGTCAACTCAATATAAATCAGTGTAAATCTATAAAAATGTGAATATTAAATCATTTGGAATATTTAATACGTCATTTTGCCTCATATTTTTATTGATGAAGTCCTGATGAAGAGAAAAACATTTTATGAAAAACTTCTCTTTTGTTGAAATTCTATTTTCCAAAGATCTTTATTGGTTTGTCTTGCCAAATAAGTGAAATTTTGTTTATTTTAAACTCTAAAATAGTTTGATATTTAAATCAATAAACTTAAAATTCCGATTGTAAAATTTTTATTGACATTTTGAACTTAAACAATAATCAAATTTTTGTACAAACGTGCTCATTGCTAATTTATTACATTTGCTTTAAAATTAGAATAATTTTTCACCAAAACAGGAATGTTCCTCTTAAATTCCTTGCTTTTCTAAGAATAATATTACAATATTTTTCTGTTTATAGACATGGGTGATCTGCCATTGTAAATAATTTGTTCGGATGATTCAAAATAAATTGGTATTTACATAAAAACCATGATTCATGTTTAGGATTAACATTCAGTTTGTACATTGTTTACCAAAATGTTTTTTAATCAATAAATACTGTAGCCAAAAAAAATGACTTCTTATGTATACTCTTTAATTTGAGAAATTGCATAGCCAACCAAATTCATGTAAATACGAGCACTGAATCTTTTCATAGATTGTGTTGTTGTATTTGATAAGCTCGAACTCTCACCACTTCCATTCACAATGCAAATCTAATGCGCTTGAATGTGGTTGTTCGGTGAATGCTCAGTGTTCGTGTAAATGGTTATTAATTGATTTTGCATTTTTATGAGTGTCAGATGATATTTGAAATTCGATGAGTTTTTGACGCATTTTTTAAACATCTTAGGATTGTAATTTTGTAATAATCGCTGTTCATATGAACAGATATCTGATTTAACAATTTCAGTTAGTTCAAGCTTGAACATGCTAATCACTTTTGGTGTTTATCAAATGAATTCTGTAATCAAAATCGTAATAAATGCGCAATAGACTGTTTATTTGAAAGCGAATCAATTTCGTCTTTATTACTAATACTTTATGATTTTTTTTTTTTTTTTTGTTGTCGATGTCATAACGGATGTGTTGTGTATATAAATTACTTGAAATAAATATCTCAATTTTAAAATTGATTTTGAGGCAATATTTTCCATTATTCAACATTTTCTCTGTAAACTTCGTATGAAAGATTGACTAAAACAAAAGTAATGCACACAAATTATTGAATTACATAAATATAAAAAACATATGTCTGTTTATATAAAATTGGACGTGGATTCGATGAGATACAGCATTTCTTTAATCAATATTAATATAATTATTAAAATTCGACGAAATCCGTTTATAATAAGTCGACATTCGTTAGCTATTTACGCATTTCGATTTGATTGCTGATTACTTGTTTTTTTTTTCAATATCTTTATTCGGTTTTTTTTTTCGGTTTCGTTATGTATAAAATGACTGCCTGTAGGTCCGCAAATTCAGTACAATTTTGACATTTGATTCGCATTAATATTTGAAGAAGAAAGCATTTTATCAGAAAATAAGATGGGAAAAGAACGTTGGCACGCATATTACAACTGTCAAGCATGTGGCGGAAAAGAATTTGAAAAAATCAACCTCGAACAAAATGAATTAAAACAATGTCCTCGCTGTCATAGATATTTTAGACCATATCTAGACGTAAGTATTAATTGCACAATTTGAACAGACATTTTATAAACAGAAAATATTATACAATTATCTAATCCAAAAATATTTTTTCCTATAGCTTTATTTCAAAGATGGAGATACAATTCCATGCAAATAGTGATCTATTGATCATACTGCTGAGGATATTTTCCGAATTTTTTAACAGCAAAATACAATTTCAAATACTATTGTTTTGTCATTATAGAAAAATTGAATAAAATTTTTCAATATTTTTGACAAAATGTCAAAGAACCAAAAAAAACATCTTTTTTTCTTGAGTTTAATTGCAATTTTACAGTTTATAATGAATCAAAAAATGTCCAGCACCATATTTTTCGTTGTATATCTTTACTTAAGTTTTGTCTGAAAAAAAAAAACTCTATTCATTGATAAATTTTGTTCTAAGGGATAATTCATTCAAAATGTTTTTTTTTTTTTTGTCAGCGAAAGTAATCAACGAATATAGAAATATTGTTGTTCATTGGTTTTGATATGATATAAACGGATAATCGAATAGCTTACTGAATTCATTGCTCTGTTAAAATTGATTATATCGAGATATTTATACTTAAATTTATTTTTGGCAAAAATATGCTTTCGAATAATAAATACCAGCTGTTTATGGATATTGATCGAGATCTGCAATAAATTAATGGATATTTATATTTGATCAATTAAATTTCGGCTTAGTTGTCAGATGATCTTCGCTAATCATACATTTCTTCAACAAGTAATCTCTTTGCGTAAACTCATCAAATTTCTTTTTTGTTTCGATTTTGTATAAAATCATCAATTGACATTCAATACAATATTATATTGTTATTGGAATAAAAGATGGGCATAGATCACTGGCATGCATATAATAAATGTATTAATTGCTGGGCAGAAAAATTTGATACATTCAACTCTGAGGCAAACCAACAACGTTTTTGTCATTATTGCCACAATCCAATTAATCCTTATCTGGACGTAAGTGCTGATCTTACAATAATATATTTGCATCTATACTATTGCGTTATTATTTTGTGAATTTATCATTGATTATTCTGATCCTTTTTTTTTTATTTTTCTCTAGCTTTATTTTTATTTTGTGGATAAAGATATGGTCATTCCATGCGAATAACTGATCCAGACTTCAAATACCTTCAAATAATTTTGTTATGAAATAAATTCAAAAAATTCGTACAATATAATCAATGAAATCTGAAACTTTTCTTTTTTTTTTAAATCTTAGATCGTAAATTAATCAAAGAAGACTTTTTTTTCAATTCATTGATCAGTTTAAACTCAGCCATAAATTGTAAACTATTTTCTTGTAGATCATTGTTATCATCAAAAGATGGCTGTTACAAACTGAGAATAGTACAGCAAAAAATCGTTCAGGAATGTTAATTCAAATGTTTTTTTCTGACATTTTCAAGCTTAATAAACATTCGCGCTGTAGTTTATATTTTAAATCTGTTTCAAAAAAGAATAGCTTCAAGCAAGATCAATAATTTTCAGGAATAAAATTGTTCTAATAAACATCGATTATCGAAAAATTTATTGAAATGATGAACAAAAAAAAAAAAAAAAAAAAAAAGACAAAAGGAGTTTTGTCTTCATTATACGTTTTTGTCTTGTTATGATATTTACGGATGTCAAAGTTACTTGACATAAATGACACATTCATGTTATTCTTCAATTTGGTTGTGATGAGACAATGGAAATTCGAATCATAAACATAAAAGAGAGCCACGGTAGAAAATGTTCTCGCAAGTAATCTGTACTGTTAATCTGATATTAGTGTTTAAATTATACGAATTCCATCTAATTTCTTTTGATTTTCGAAAGAATAGAGAAAGTCCATGAAAAGTAAGATGAATGACTATCGATGGTACGATTACTATAATTGTAGCAATTGCTGTCTTTCATTTGATACAAACAACACAATGGCAATATAACAAGGACGATGTCGATTCTGCAATACACGAGTTTATCTTCATACCGAAGTATTGGTTTCACCACTTAAAATGCTTAAATATAAAATTGTGTAAATATTTTGAGAACTATACGAAAGTAATGATCGAAAGCAATTTTTTTTTTTTTGTAGAAAAGACGAAGCTACTCCTGTCCAGTATAAAAACAATTTCAATTACCATTGCTTTTTTATGAAAAAAATTGAATAAATTTATTTATTATCTTTGAGAAAACGTTCGCCAAATATCAAGTTTTATCTTACTATAATAAAATGATTCAATTCAATTCAAAGAAATCTTTGTTTATTCTTTTAGTTGGAATTTTGCAAAAAATTTCTGTTCGTGCAAATAACTTATCATCAATTATATCACTTCAAGCTCTATCATGCTAAATTATTGGAAAAAATTTTTTTTAATCAGAACCAAAATAAGTGACAATAGTCTTGTTTTCGTTTGACTGACATTAATTAAACAAAGAAATTTGGTTAAAGAAATTCTCGGAAATCCAAACATCCAATTTTTCTCTGACATTTTCATTATTGTTATTCTTTTTTTTTTTTTTTTTTTTTTTTGTTATGATATTTACAGATGTGTATATCTGTAGTTGATAAATAATTCAGTCATGATTATCGAAATGTTTATTTTGAGGCAGAAGAAATTTGGAATGTAAACATTTTAAAAGACTAAAAGAAAGATATTGCGAAAATATTCAATACTTTTCTGTTTCTGTTAGTTTTCGTTTTAATTGAATGACAATTAATCAGAATTCTAATTAAAATCGCATTAAATTAATTAACATTCATTGAATCTTTTCTAATTTCTCGAGAGTTCAAAATGATAATTGAAATTCGAAAAGTTGACATTAATATTGCAATAATTTGTTGCTTATGTATTTTGTAATTTCTGATTACATGTTAAGCATTTTTAATGTTTGCAATTGTTAGTTTAATGTCATTTCGTTCCGTTAGCTATAAAAGGATCGCTTAAATACACCGTACATTCAGTTGAATTTTGACATTTAAATCGTATAAGATTTGCAAAGAATATAAATAGTCTTTTGAAAAAAAAAAAAAAAAATAAAATGGATCGCTGGCATGCTGACTATTTTTGTTTTAACTGTGGTCATTCATTTGAAAAGATCAATAAAATGGCAAAACAAAAACAAGAATGTCCACGCTGCAATACACTTGTTTCTCCTTATGCTGGAGTAAGTAAATAATTTACCATTGCGTATAAGTGTGAAACAGAAAAATTTTATTATTCTCTGACAACGATATGAAAGTATTATCCGAAAAAAAAAATCCAATCTTTTTCTTCTTCTCCATAGTATCATTTCTACATATAAAGATGCTGTAGCAGATAGCTTTTGGAAAATAAACAGAATAAAATTATAATCGCTATTATTTCGTAATAGAAAAAATCAAATGAATTGAACAACATTTTTTGACAAAACAACAAAATTTACGCCATTTTCAATATTCAAAGAATTCCCGTCCGACGACATTAAGACGACATTTATTTCCAAATTTTGACAGTGTATTTTATTGTCCGATAAATATTCAAATCTTTTAATAAAAATATATTCAAACATTACTAAAATTTCAACTTTTAAATTTCTAACTAAAAGCTCAACACGTACAATACAAATCTCATTGAAACTGTAAAAGCATGAATATGTTTAATGACTATCGTATCGAAATTCGATAATCGAAAGATTTATGGTTTATTTGATGCTTTATTCATAAGATGTAATAATGCTGATTTATAAAAAAAAAACAAAACACACAAATTCCTTTTGCTTCAGTCTCCTGAAGAAAACTCTTCTGAGCTGGAATCTTTGTAGAATAGTGTGGCATTGATAATTCATTATGTTGAATGCTTTAACATTTACTACCAAAACAGGAATTTTTCTATTAAATTTCTCTTTCTTTTTTTTAAAATATACAATTCTTTGAATTCTATTCAAAATTCAATAATATCATTCTGAGTCGATGATCTGCCATTGTGATTACTTTGTTATGATATGGTGAATACGCGTACATATGTTTTATTTACATGGAAAAGATGAATTTTGTTTATATTTAATTATTCGATTGTAAACTGTTTATCAAAAATTGTTTGGAGTAGTGTTTTCTGTAGACAGAAAAAAAGCCTTCCAAAATGTTCAATTTTAACACTTCGACATCGACAAATTGCATTGCCAATCAAATAAACATTTATTATATTGTTGCGAGTATCAGAAATCACAAGATATAATTGATTATATTTCAAATGATTTTTTGATCACGCATTTTATGTACACAACTTGTATTAATCGTTGGTTTTCCATTCCCTATAAATAATTCTTTTTGTAAGATTGAGTCAAAGTGTGATTAAGTTAAGTCAAAGTGTGATTAAGTGATTTGAAATTTAAGTCATTCATATCGAAGAAAAAAAAACAGATTCATTAAAAAAAGACGATGGCAAAGCATTACTGGCACTCATTTTATGGTTGTGTTACTT
The DNA here is from genome assembly GCA_029041755.1 of Resseliella maxima. Taxonomy (NCBI): domain Eukaryota; kingdom Metazoa; phylum Arthropoda; class Insecta; order Diptera; family Cecidomyiidae; genus Resseliella; species Resseliella maxima. The sequence continues at coordinate 42,804 of JAQOWM010000828.1, read as the reverse complement.
ACTATCCACCAGGTCATAATCCTTCCTACGATGAGTATTTTTTTGAATTATTCAATATCAATGAAAATCAACAAGCATACTGCCCACACTGCAATCAACTTGTTATTCCATATTTTGAGGTAAATCCTAGATATAAAATTTGCAAATAATTATGTAATTATTCTTAAAATTATGCTCATCATACATAATCTAATCAATTGTTTTCTTCTTTATAGTATAAAATGAATTGAACTGATCTGTTAAACATACTGCAGCAGATAAATTTTGAAATTGAATTCTGACAGCTAGACAATTGAAAACATCATTGTTTTGTTTCTGTTTTGTTTTGTTATGAAAAGAAAGTTTTAAATAAATTTAACTAACATTGTTGACAAAATGTCAATAAAATAAAAAACTTTGTTATTTAACATGACATTTTTCCATTTTGAATCAATATTTACATTCATTTAGTCCCGCAAAATTTTGCGAGTCTCAAATTGCAATTCGGTAAATTAAAAATAATACTGCATGTATTTACTTATTTCACATTTTAGCTGAAAATGTGTTTTGATTTTATGGTGTCTGCATTTTTTTTTTTTTTTTTTTTTTTGTTTCGTTCCTTTAATATTAAAATGTTCCTTAACATTCATTAAATTTAATCACTTTTTTACATTCACATTGCATTCATTTGGAAGAATATAAATTTCTTAATGAAATTTAAAAAAATGTATCGCTCGTAGACTTACTATTTTTGTCACAGCTGTGATTATGCAATTCATATAAACAATACTGCGGCAAGTCAACCATGCACACCATGTCCACGCTGCTGAGCACAACCAGTGTCTTATAATTTTGCTGTAAACATTTATTTCACCAGTACATACGATTTTGTACGATAAAGTGTGTATAATTTTTCAAGATAAATATGTGCGAATGAATTTTTAAATAAAAATCATGTAAATTTTTCAAAATTTCTTATTTTTCTTCCGTAAAACTTTTCTTCAAGTCTGGAGATCCAATTTCAAGCAAATAATAAATGATATAGATTATGAACGCAGCAGCAGATAAATGTTGTAATCGAATTCATTCGAAATTTGTCATGAAAATAATCAAAAAATTGAATAAATTTAGACAATATTTGCGACAAAATGACAGTGAAATTGAATGTTTTCATTTAGGTTTTCATTCCAATTGAAATTATTCCAAGAAAAATTCCAATTTTACAACTTGATTTTTTGTTGACTTGGTTTATTTAACTTCATGACTGTTTAAATTGAATTGAAAATCAATTTTTAAAGTAATGATTTAAATTGTTTTTGGTATTTAAACATTTTAACCATTTTTTTTTTCCTTGTATTTTTTGCAATTATTGCTGTGATGAATGTGCCCGTACTTTGGGACATTTGAATTTCATTTTTAAAGAGACGAAATAATTTAAAAATATTATTACGAGAACGCATTTGTTATGCATATAATTGAATTAAATTTCATTGTGACAGGTGCAAAAGGGTGACGAAGCACTATGCTTGAGACCTGTCTAATAGTTGTGAGTTGTGACTATGAGCAAAACAAAGAAAATTCCATGAATAATGCACGATTAAAAATTATAATTTAGTACTTGCTAACAAAAGAAAATTCGTCGGTAATTTTTGGTGTATCCGATTATTTTACTGCGATTCAGAAATTATGCACACACACACACACACACACACACACGCACACACATTGAATAACTATTGCTTCGTCTGCTTTTCATACAATGCGTTGACAATCGAATTTTTGCGTGTTCGCCAAGTCAAACACAGTAAATGCATACCAATTGAACGAACGAAAGATACATGCAATCTGCATAAATGAATAAAATCAAGTTTTTAAATGTGAATTCAAAAATAAAGTGAGCAGAAAATATAAGCCAAACGAGAAAGGCAAACAATGAAACTTCGACCTACTCGAACAATTTCGGTTTTGGATGAAGGGCAAAAGTGTTTTAACAATTCAAGCACTTAGACATTGTATTTGGTATTAGCTGTTCTTATCGCATATCTACCAAAAGAACCAGACTAAATGCATGAATGTGAAAAGTTTTTCGGCAGAATATTCACATGACACATTCAAAATGCATAGAAGTTAATCTAGACTTGTGCCGCAAAGTAAGAGAAGCTTCTCAATGGATTTTTTTTTTTCGGTTTGTTCTTTGCTTTTTTTCTCTCTTTTTTTTTTCTTTCTTTCTTTCTCTTTCTCTCACACACACGCTCTCTTCATCTTAAGTTTTGGAACTGTATTTATCCAAAACTTGGCATTGTGTATTGCACTTACCATATTTTATTTTGGCAAATATACAATATACCGAGTGTATTTCATATTAATGTCAGAACAGACGAAGCGCACATATGTAAAACAGAGACTGGTTATGCCTTTTGCACGACATTTAAATGCATTGTATGTCGTATGTGTACAATGTATACTGTTATTTTTAAGTGTTGCATAAATTAAATCGTATAATATTTACCAAACGATATTGTAATAACATGTAAATAATATTAGCGACGGATTTGTGCCGGTGAGCTCGCGATGCTAAACACATGCATACTTTTGTTTCGTATTTCGATGTGTTTATGTTATGATATTTGGTAAAAGAAAATGTAGTGTATGCAAACCAAAAGGATTAACAGCTAAAGCGATTAACTTAAATGCGTTGCCTCATCTCCACTCGTCGAACAAATGTAGTGTTCGTTATTGTTGTTGTTTTTTATGCGTTTCTTCGTTATTTTGTTGCGGTTTACTAGTATACATTTTGCTTTATTTGCGTCTTCTGTTTTTGCTTCTCTCTCTCTCTTCCTCTATTTCTATGTCGCTCTCTCTCTCTATTTTCCTCTCTCTCTCTCTCTCTCTCTCTCTCTCTCTCTCTATCTCTCTGTCACTCTCTCTCTCTCTCTCTCTCTCTATTTCTCTGTCAATTTCTCTCTCTCTCTCATTTTGCCACACGCACACAATTTCATTTTTATTTTCATTGGTTTTGACTTGGTTTTAGCATTGCTTCCATATTTGTACCATGCAGATAATGCAAATCATGTTATTTTTAACTGTCTCGATAATAATACGGCAGCTTTGGCATATTTATACATACTCAGATTTGTGACCATAATCTAGACATCATAACGAAATTCACAATGCATTGCACATGAATAATCCTGAACAGGTTAAAGTTCGAATATACAACTTTAAAGCTGAGAATGTGCACGCAGAATAGATTCAATGGTTTTTACATTATCGTTTCTGTTACGGTTGCCGATGCTATTTTCATCATCATCATCATCAACATCTTTTTCTTCGTCGTTGTCGTTGTCATTGTTGTCGTCGTCGTCGTCGTCGCGGGGTGAAAACAAAAACACCTGCTTGAAAATATGTGATGTAAATAATAATAATTTATTATCTGTATGAACAACATGCTCTCAATTTTATAGACTTATAGTCAACATATACTAGCTGTGAATTCAACAGTATGTAATCTTGGTTTGAGGTTATTGTTTTTCAATACAAATACACACTGACATCGTGCGAATGAAATACACTTTTCAAAATTTATTGCGTAATACCATGAAGTGGGTAAAGTTGGTATATTGATTCCTTAAAACTACATTGGCCATCTACAGAAAACCACTGGATGACACTCGAAACTATAAAATACCAAAAGCAAAATTCGAAATATATTATTTTGTAAAATATGTTGACATGAGAAAAATGAAGAATTTTCAGTAAAATGAAATTAAATTGAAAACTAGTACTTTTACAATTTACCGTTAGCACTTAAATTCCATTTCAAATTATTTTCAATATAAGTTTCCACATATAGAGAAAAGTGAATATTAATGGAAAATATAAAATTAATTCCAATCAAGTAGAAAATTGTTGACTGAAAACATTTGCCACAAAACTTAAGTTTCTCACTAACAAATTTGTTGAAAATGAAAATCTTGATTTAATGAAAAAAAAAAAAAAAAAAAAAAAAAATACCCAAAAATAGAAATAAATTGTTTCTAAAGCCAAAACATGCAATCAAAATTTAATTAACCTACTTTAATATACAAACAAATGTTTGAAAACCGACGACAAAATATAACAAGTGTAAAATGTTTTTTTGCTTCCGAAATTCCCCTTGACTTTATTTCATTGAAACGATACGGTATGTGCAATATTTGTTGTTCTATAATTAAACTTTTGTCGAGTCACGTCAATGCATCCAAAAAATTTATCCATTACAATCAAGTCTGTGTTTGTGAGTCTGACAAATTTCAATTTATTCAAGTCTATCCTTTCAGGTTAAGTATGCAGAAGTGAATCGCAGCTAAAATTTCAAAATAATCTCTTTTTGTAATGAGATTCTTCGCATCATCTTTAAAATATCTACGTGAACGTTGACAATGAAATCCTGTTCCATTCCATAATTATGATTAAACATATACATATATATACATATATATGCAAAACAATAATGTCACATTTTGATTGTTTGAACGTAAATAATATCACAAATGTGTTATATACTTGGCTATAAATTCGAATAATTGTTACTTCATAAATTTTTCAAAGTTCTTCGGTCTGACATGAAGAAATTCGAAATCTGCCAAACAGAATGTACTGATACTATGTCAAAAATATATATATGGAAACCGATTAGCCATTAAAATGCCATGCAGCACGTCTGATTTCGTTTGTTGTAACGTTACAACGTTCCACTTAAATTGCCATTGAAAATAGTCCGAAATGGAGTGGAGTGTTTACATTTATTGCACGCATAAAAAGTCATTAATTTCGATTTAATGGTTCCCTTTATGCTGCGACAGTATACGCATAATACTAAAATAAAAATTGACTTCATTGCTACGATACTTGTGCTCACGTGCAAATTGCGTATAAAGACATATGATCAAATAAGTTCCAGTTCGTAGCAAAACGGTAAATAATATTGTGTGTGTGTGTGTGTGTGTGTGTGTATGTGTGTGTGTGTGTTTGTGTGTGTGCATGAGTTTTTTTTTTCTCTGTTTCGTTTGTAAAAAGACAAGCGACGAACGTACAAAGATGAGAAGACGCACGATGATGAAATTATAAAAAAAAAAGTGCGTATAAAACAAATTGCACATCGAATTGCACCCTTCTGACATGACGCGCGCGCTCTTTGGCACAGTTTAGATATTAAAACAGCTTTTACTGACAGCACCAAAAACAGCCAAATGAAACAAACTCACTTTATTGTTTTTACATGTTTTTTTTTTTCTTTTCTTTCTTTCTTTCTTTTCTCTCTAACTTTGTGATTTTGTGTTGCGCAATTTATCGGCCACCATATTTCAGTTATCGTTTGCTTTTATTTGCGTCAGGCGTTTGATGTAAATCATAAAAGACTGTTTTTACACTTGATGAATTTGGCATTTAGATGATTTTTCCTGTTTTCTTTATTGTGTCGCCAACATTTTACCTTGAGTACACATGATATTCAATGTGTGTATTTAATGGCGATGAATGTTTTTTTTTTTTTTTTTTTTTTCTTTTTGAGAGTCGATTTGAATTGGCAGTTCATATGTGCGATTGTACTTGTGTTCTATCGTCGACGCATTTGATTTTCGACGAAATTTTTCTTTCAGCCATGACATTTGACACAACCAGCAGTGCGTTCATTCATCGTTCTTTGCTGTCGCTGTTGTACCGTGCATTGCCACATTATAATCTATAAGTCTAAGTGTCATCCACATTATTTTTTTTTTTTTTCTTTCTCTTCTTTTTCGTTTGAATTTATATCGAAATATATCGCAATAATAAGAAGAATCAACAGCCAATGTATTAGATACTGCTTAACACCCACTACATATCAAAGCATTTTTCACCGAATTTGGATGAATTTGAACATATTTATTTGTCGTAAATCATTTACTTGTCTTTCAGTTGCAGGTGTTATCTGTCTGAGGTATTTTTTTTTTTTCACTTTTGTTCTCTTTCAAACATAAATTAAATTTTCCCACGGATTTGACCTTCATGCTTCTAGATGCGTACAGAATATTAGCAAACATAAAAACACTGACACCCTTTTTTTTTTATCTACATTTTTCTTCCATTTCCTATCGATTGAGTGTAAACAAGAGAAAAAAAAATGATTCAAGAGAAAAGCGAAAGTTGCTCCAAAGAATACATACATATTTGCCTTGATCTTAGATCAGCCTAAATTTGACAGAATATTTACACGCTTTGTTTTCTACTTCACACAACAAATGTAACATTATTTTTTACAATCTATGGTCGATGGCAGTAGCAAAAAAAAAAAAAAAAAAAAAAAAAAAAATAGCAGCCGTTTTCATAAAGTTTGTTAGGCAAAACGAAACATCAAAACCTTTCATTATTTTCTTTTTTGTTTGCATTTCATGAAACGAATAAACTGTCACGTTCTTGTTAACCGAAGTCAAGATTTGCTCACGTCAACAATTTCATTTATGTTAAAAGCTTTTTTTTTTCGGCACTTCCTGTCGTTACCTGATTCAAATGTACGCGCGTATCGCTTTTATTCTTTCATTCTCTTATCATTCAGCATATTATTATAAGGTGCTAATGTTTGACGATTTATGGATGTTTTTCTCACGGAATTCTTTCAAGGATATCATTTGTATTAATAGCATCTTTTTTTTTCTCTCTAGAAATTCAAAAGGTAAAAAAAGGGCTTAACTTCGTAACAACAAGAAATATATGAATGAAACAATGATTCTATTGATCCAATTGTCTTTCATTTCCATACACTCAAACTGGGATGTCATAAAATTTATTCATCTTTTTGTTGCTCTTTCTAAACCATGAAAACTTCGATTTCATTGCGTATTGTCACTGAAATATGCTTTTACTTGAACCGGTAATAAAGGTTATAAGTAAAATTTCAGCTTGTTCACGATATTCAAATTCTTGAGAGAAAACATGGTTAATCGATAATAATATAGACTAGTATTTGCTAAACGGATTCCATTTGGTTTTGAACATTTACAATATTTTCATGTATGAGCCTGATTCTTTGAGTATGTAAGTGGTCAGATTGTAAATTGAAAGGTAAGTTAAGTTATTTCATTGAAATCATGAAATTGCATTCAAATTGGTCAATTCTAGGAAAATGTTCGATTATATATTAGAAGAACTATCGAAATGATTTCAATTCCAACATGAATAAAACTTTCATACAAGTATGTACAATGTTTTAACCTCTTTCGATTCATTCATACATATATTCAATCGAAACCTACTGAACCAAAAATAGATGGCTGATAAAACTTTTTGGCATGTACTTTGAAATGAATCAAAAACAGTATTTGCATTACAACCCATGTCCATGTATTTATCTTGAAAACTTTTTTCTATCGATTTGATCGAGAAGAAACTAAAAGTCGACCAATTGGTTCTGTTTGCTCTTTTCGCAAAATAAATCGATATGACTTAGTAATTTGAATGCAAAGAAACTTTCTTTAACACTACAAATATGGTTCATTTTATATGATTTACTTGCTAAACCTTAAAACAAGAAATTAGATTTTCCTCGTCTTGAATGTTTGATTCAATTTAATTATGGACAATGTTACGTAACATCATACGTGCATTGAATAGTAAATAGTAAACATTTCAACATATTTATTTTATAGAGAAATATTCCATTCAATGACTAAAAAAAAGTCCGAAAAAAAAAACTTTTTTTTTTTTTTGTTTGCTAAATTCCATTAAACACATTTATTCACAAAATTAATAATTTTTGATATATTTTGTAGTAATTATTTAGTTTATTTTTTTTTTCCGTTGAGAATGGAATGGAATGAAAAGTTGTGATGGTGTGTTTTTATAGTGTGCAAATAAACAGAATTCAATTTTCATTCGTTAAATAAATATCATTCAAATGAATTCATTTTAATTTTAACTTTTTCCATAAATGTGAATTGTGATCATTTTTATGCATTCGCTTTTGAATTAAAATAATAAATTCGAAAGTAAATGTTTAATTCATAGAAACCATATATCCTTGGGCAAAACAGTAAAATGGTCTATTTTGCATATCACTGACAAATATTTGTGTTGAATTTAATAAAAGTTTACGGGGTTTGATTCATTCTCTCACCGTAAAATGAACCATCAAAAATGTAAAAACAACAGTAAAAAGCAACATTTTAATTTTTTTTTTTTTTTTTTTCTTTACATAGTGGTTTTGATAGCAACACCATTTTGACACAACTGTTATTAACATTTATAGGCAACTGTTCATTGCAGTAAAATGAAAATATTCTACGATGAATGAAGATAAAAACAAATGTCATTAGATTGAAGACAGATAGAAAAACCCTAGCCAATTATTGAACATTTCCACAAAAAATTATGATAAAATTATTCCGCGGTTTATCTTTATGTAAAAACTGCACTTAATCCAGGTGGATAAATTCTATTATCATAATTTCAAGCAATAAATATTAGGCTAACATCACGTAAAATGTAAATTTGATTTTTTTTACAGCAATGCATTTATTTGTAAATAAAGCTTCACCTCAAATTCTATTTTGACATGGTGGATCAACACACAGTTTTATTCAAATTTTTGACAGTAATTTACAAATGAACATTTCATTGGACATTTTGATATTGATTAAATGTGAAATAGGCGAGATTTATTATTAGAAAATGATATTTACAAAGACATATACATTTTATTATTCGAAAGAAGGAAAAAAAAAAATCAGAAATATTATTATTACTATGCATGACTAAGATTGTCATTCTAACTAGGCAAAATATAATTGTATAAAAACGATTTTGTTTTTGAAAATACTTCAATTGCCTTCCGTTAGTGTAATTCTTTTTTTCATTTAACAATATGCTTGGCCATTTATTTGTTTAAATAGATTGACGTAAACAATAGAACAAATAATATGTTAATAATAAATTCGACGAAATGATTGGATCTAATTACAATTGAATAAGTTTTACTTTAGTATATTGTTTAAAAAACAAAAACATCTGTTTGAATTTTATTTTTCTCATTTATCTATAAATGAAATAAACAAACAAAAACAGATACGAACTTGGATCATTTCTTAGTAGTTTTTAGTAATTTTATCATTAAAAATAGCTCTTCTTTCGTAGTAATCAGTTTAATTTGAACCGTTATCATGTATAATTTATTTTTCATTTTTGCTTTCGTGGCAATACAATTCAAAGTTGATGCAAGTTTATTAACGAATGAAAAAGTACGAGTTTTTCCAACCAATTTCTTATTTGGTGCATCATCAGCAGCATATCAAATTGAAGGTGCAACAGATGTTGATGGACGAGGGCCATGTATTTGGGATGAATTTTTACGATTATATCCGGAGAGAGTGAGAGATTATTCAAATGCATCTGAAGCAGCAAATTCTTATTATCAATATGAAAATGATATTCAAGCTGTGAAAAATTTAAATGTAAATAATGTTACATTTTATTAATTTAATCATGATATAGTGCACAATGTTGCTAATTTTGCGAAACAATTTTTTTCTGTGTGTTTTAAATGATTTATTCGTGTTGTTTATTTAAGATGAATCATTATCGTTTTTCAATATCATGGTCACGTATTTTGCCGAATGGAGATGTGAATTACGTAAATGAAAAAGGAATTGAATATTATAACAAAGTGATTAACAAAGTGATAGCATTGAATTTGGAACCAATGGTGACAATGTATCACTATGATTTACCACAAGCACTACAAACCTTTGGTGGATTAACAAATTCAACTATTGTTAAATATTTTCAAGCATATGCAAATTTGTTATTTCAACGTTTTGGTGATCGTGTTAAATATTGGATTACTTTCAATGAAGTCAGTGCATTTTGTGTTAATGGTTATGGTTCGACTCTGCAAGCACCAGGAGTAAATGATCATGGAATTGGTGAATATAAATGTGTTCATAATGTTTTAAAATCACATGCAGCTGCGTATCATTTATATAAACAAAAATTTTATAAACAATTTGGCGGTCAAATTGGTATCACATTGAGTTCGCAATTTTTCTATTCGAAAACAAATGACACGATGGCTGTTGATCGTGCATTACAGTTTACAGTATGTTTGATAAACAATTTTGTTTTATTAAAAATTGAAAAAAAAAATGAATTCATTTGAAATGTAAATAAAATTCCCTTTTTATTTATTCAGCTTGGATGGGTTGCACATCCACTTTTCAGTTCACAAGGAAATTATCCAGAAATTATGATTAAAACAATAGCCGAAAATAGCAAATTAGAAGGAAGAAATTCATCACGATTGCCAACGTTCACTGAGAAAGAAATCAATATGATTCGTAATGCAGCCGATTTTCTCGGTTATAATTACTATTCTAGTGCATTTGTTGAGACACCATCGAAACCGACCGGTATAAATCCATCGAGAGGTCGAGATAGAAATGTAATAAAAACACAAATTTCAGGATCCAGTCAATATCCGGGGCTTCAGGATATGCTTAGGTATTTTGATTTAAAGAGAATTTATGAAAATAAACACAAATAATTTCATTATTTTATTATTCAAGATGGATCAAATCACAATACAATAATACAGCTGTGATTATTACAGAAAATGGCATTCCAGATGGCAACATCAAAGACAATACACGTATTTCATACTTACGAAATATGTTGAATCAAGTTTTGGATGTTCTTCTGAATAATGAGTGCAATTTAAAGGCATATACAGGTTGAACCGAAAATCGAATGAATTTTTTTTTACGCTTTTTTTCTTATATGCAAATTTCTTTACAGTTTGGTCAATCATTGATGATTTTGAATGGAATGCTGGATATACGTAAGATGTTTTTCAATGAATGTGTTTGTGTATTCCAACTAAATTTGTTATTTTTGTTATCGTCCTCTTGAATTTTAAGCGTAAAATTCGGATTGTATGCAGTCAACTTTACTTCGCCAACAAAAGAGCGAATACCAAGAAAATCAGCAGAATTCATGAGAAATGTGACGACAACACGAATGATTCCAGACAAAAGTTGATTGCCCTCGATGCAAAAAAAAAGAAAAAGAAATGTAGACCAATAAAAACAGGAAATTTTTTCAAATACACTCACTGAGAATTAAAAAAAAAAAAAAATTAGGTGTAAATGCAACAGTTTTTTCAATAAAATCTCATTTTTCTTATATTTTGTGCGTCGATGTTCCAAAATTCTTTCAATTCCCCAACAACAACAACCATTTAAAGACCGATTCCCCGAAGTATTTTTTTTCCGATTGTTTCAATATGTTTTTATTGTTCAGGTTGCATTTCAATATTCCACCATCTGATATTTGCTTTTTTTCGTTATTTCTTGCATTTTTGTTAAAGGCAATAAACACACTTTTTTTTCGAAAAGTCATAAACCTTTTGTTGATCGTTTTGATATGCAAATCTTGTTTTGCTTCTTTTTTTTTTTTAAATCGAAAAATCTTTTTCTCTTTATCACATACCTCAGACATTGTTAATTTTTGGTCATTGACATTCGAACCGAATTTCATAAAATTGAAATTCTCAAAAAGGAATTATGTGTTAATTCATTTTAATTTGATACATTTCAGTGAGTGTTCTCGCACAGTGCTGTGCTGATGTATACAGTTAGCACTGTTCGATTAATAGTGATTGATTATTCATATAAATTGATTTTATAAAACGAAAACACGTTATTTTTCGAAATGTTCCGATTTGGATTAATTTTTTTAATATTTGTTAATGTGCTAATTCGAAACGCAATTGAAAATAAAAAAATAGAAAATTTAGTGAAACCGAATTTCATAAGGTACATTTCATTGAGAAAAAAAAAATCGTTCATTTTTGAATTATTAAGTGAACAATCTGGATTTCATTCTTTAGAATTTCTTTAGTGTCTACGAAATGTGCTCGTACTCGCCGTTCGGTAGTAAACACAAATGGGCCGACAATTCATTTGCAAAATGATAAAAATGTATGTAGTTTTACGTCTGTTTTCATTGGTTATAAACTGACTTTTACAATTTTTCATTATTAATTTGACTTTTGAATTTTCGTTTAGCTTCATTATGGTTTTCCAATATCGATTGGAACTCCGCCACAAAACTTCATCATGAATTTGGACACCGGCTCATCTGACATATGGGTGCCGTCAGTGAATTGTCAAAGTCAGCCTCTCTGCAGTGAGTATGACATTTTATTTCGATTGATTTCCTGTTCAAATGAAAAATGCACATTTTTCTATGAAGTTTTTCATAATTAATCGTTCTTTATTTAATCATTTTATTAATTAGGATCAATTCGTAAATACAATGCACAATTATCATTATCACACAAGCAAGCCCCTGGTCAACGATTATTTGGTATTGGATACAAAGTTGGTGGTTTGAGTGGTTTACGTGCAATGGAAACTATATCTGTAATTCAACATTTTTTTTTTCTTTTTTTTTTTTTTCATTCACTTAACGCATCATTTTCATATTGTTCATTTTAATTTTGAAAAAGTTTGGAGGTTTGACAATAAAAAATCAAATATTCGGTGAAGCTATTTATGAACCATACGATTCCTATAATTACCCTTTTGATGGAACATTTGGCATGGGTTGGAATCGAATATCGTCTACCGATCAACATTCTACACCGATTGACAATTTATATGAACAAGGTCAAATTAAAAGACGAATCTTCTGTATTAAATTGCATCCATTGGGTATAGAATCGGGCGGTGAATTCATAATCGGAGGCTGTGATATTGAGGCAGATTATTGGAAATCATTAACGGTACCCGGTTTTTGGCAAATATTATTAACAAAAATTGAAGTGAATTTAAATAATGGCAGAAATAAACTTACGCTTTGCCACAATGGAAAACATTGTCAAGCATTATTTGATACAGGAATGGCTGTTATTGGGTATATACTTACATAATATAATAAATTTTTAATTAAAATATTTCAATTTATGGCATATTTCTCAAAATTATCACTTGAAAACTATTTATTTCATTTCAGTGGTCCACCAGATGACCTGGATGCAATTGCTGCTCAAGTTGGTGCACGTTTTGATGACGCAACATTGAATTATGTTATTGAATGTGATACGCCCAATTTGCCAAATATCGAATATAATTTTGGTGAAGTGAAAGTGGTTTTGACACCAAAAGACTATCTTGCACCATGGGGGGTAATAAAATTTCTCAAGTAATTTTCACATATATTGAATAAGACTTTTTTGTTCTAAAAAAAAAAAAAAAAAAAATTTAGCACGTCTGTAACATTGGTCTAACAAGAATGATACCGAAATACCAATATGCCGATTATCTTTTGGGTGATCCATTTCTTCGAAAATTGACGGTTATTTTTGATAAAGACAACAATCGCTTGGGATTGGCAGATATAAAAAACATTTAGATTTTTTTTAAGTCATCATTAGATTTTTTTTAAGTCGAAATAATTCATGATTAATTGTTTATAAATTTTCAAATTAAAAATGATTACGATTATTAATCCATTACAATTATTTTATCAATTAGATAGAAAGCTATACGAATTCAATTTATTATGTTTTATTATTATCATTTATTCGGCATAAAGAGCTCATCGAATCATTCTTACGAGGCTCAAGTTAAATTAACTGATTGAAGTTCGAAATTATTGTCTATTATATCTTAATCATTGTTAATTATAATAATGAAAACACAAAACCGTTAAATTCAAATGTACTAAAGATCTCTTTGAATGAATAGTCTTCTTCGAACTGAATATGCAAAATCAAAGGAATATCAGTTGATAACACAAAACATCCAATGGTCCTTGTTTGCATTTGTGCCATTTGTATGGTTGAAACAAGTGAGAAAATGATGATGGTTTTACTGCAGTGTTTTCAAATGAAAATTCTTGGTCAATGTAGTGTAATGCAAATGATTTTAATGAGATTTCACACAAACCATTCATGAACTATCGGAAATCTAATTGTATATTGTATGTGAAATGGTACGAAATGTATACATTGTAGTTAAAACATAATGAAATGTATATATATTGAATGGCAGTAAGAAAGAAAAAATGTGTGAGTGAGACAACCAAAGTAGGAAAGGGAAAGTGAATGCAGTTTCTGGTTTCAATTTTTGGTATTGGCGGTTTGACACGTACGATATAAGCTCAGCTTTATAAAATTTGCAAATGAAGCAAAGCCCATGCGCTAAAGAGGCGAATGACAAATAAAACAGTATCGCTTATTTGCAACACCCTTTCATGTCAAACGCACAAGGTAATGCATGTTTTCTAAAGTGTGGCAAAATGATAAAATCTCTTTGCTTCCCGGCTATTCATTATTTGCAATAGAAAATGTTTGGTTTTGAATCTTGTTTAAACATAAATTATTGTGCAGTATTTTGTGAAATGTACAATAACATATTCACCGGCCGATTCTGTCACACACCGATTATGAGTGTTTGTATGCATAATTTTTTTTTTTTTTTTTTTTTTTCTTTTGCTCTATGAATGCATGTTAAATGTATAAAATTGGCAATGTTTTGGTATTTGCACGTTTGTTCGATGCTTATGAGAAAATGGCCATTATATAAACCGCATGGTAAAGTTCTTTCATTAAAGATCGCATGGTCTGGTGCAAAAACACACACACACACACACACACGCAGACATGGGGGGAAATTGCGTAACAAAATGTAATTTTCCATTTAAGTGATGAACAAAACATCTTTCACACATTTATATTTGCGTATGTGTTATCCCTGTAATGTTCATGATGATAACATTGATCTTGTGCAATTCCGTCTGCATATTGTCGCTTTACTGTCGGTTAACTTTGCCAACGTTACATCCGTATGATGTTAAAATACTTTTAGATAATGCACAATGGGCTTGTCTGTGGTATTCATACATACATGCTTTGTGCGTGTTTGCAAGTGTGAGTGTGAGTGTGAGTGTGTTTGTATATATAAATGGCACAGGTCACAGTGAAATGCTGACAATGCCCTACACCATAAATTTTCTGCATCTTTTTCCATTCCGGCTAAAGAAATGACAACAAATAATGGGACATAAGTTTCTGTTAACCAAACAGCATATTTTCTGGTCGACAGCATCGCCTATAACTATATGCGATGCGATGCGATGCAATGTAAAAGAAGCGAGTAAGCGAACAAAGTCATAAGATGTGCTTGAGTAAAACAAAACATATGCACATTTGATAGTATTTTCAACATAATTATTATTGTAACAACAATGCAATGAAACTGAATTGGCAACGGACATACACACACACACATACCCACACATTCAAAATGTGGAAAAATTTATGATAAAACTTATTGTTGAAAATGAAGCGAATGGTTTTTGACATTTTACAAATGTGCTGAGGCAATTCCATTTGGTTTTTGGAAATGCTTCTCACTCAGTGGACAGACAAAAAAAACAATACCGGTATTATAAGGGTCACAAAACATCAAATGCATGCAATTAGGCTATCTCACAATCAGCATACGCAACAAAACCAATTTGGGACATTTTAACTTTTTAATGACATCATTCTAATAGTAAATGATTTGAATGAGCTCAATGTATGCAAGTAAATCAGTACATGTTAAATTTGATTTAATCATCGTTTTATATGTGCACAAAGTATTAGTCTAGTTCTTTGAAAAGTAAATTGTCGTCGACAAACACTAATAGCAACATGTTGTTTTCATTGGGCGTTTCGAAACGCAAATTTCGACAACTCAAGAGTTCAATGTAATTAAAATAATAAAAAGGATTTTAAATTCTATTTTATTGTATTGCATGCTAAAATTAAAGTCAAACTTCAACCTTTATCGTTTAATCAAGAAAATATCAATGTAATTTAATAATATAACTGAGTCACCGACTTTGGTAAAACCATAGCATTTTTTTTTTTCTTTTTTTTTTTAATCCCTCAATGAAATGTTTTTACATGTTCATACTTGCGAATGTACTTGACTGATAAAAGTGCAATGTATACAGCAAATGGTATTTATCATTGCAAATTTTTTACGCAGCAGACAAATCGATGCAATTCCAATGATACTAAATTCTTTGAATCTATAAATCATCACAATGATAATTCAACTTTTAGAGGTATAAATAGATGCTTGCTTTCCGAAATAATTTAATTGCAATTATCAATTTTAGTGCATACGGTTTAAAAAGTGAAACATAAAAGTTTTAAAATGAATTTACTTCGGTGTTTATTTTTTGGCATTATTTGTGTTGTTGGATTAGTTTCAGGTAATAAACAATTCATTAAAAAAAAAACAATTCGCGTAAAAAATGATTTTATTTATTTTTGTTTTTTTTTTTTTTTTTTTTTCAAAAAAAAAAAAACTTTTTTAAGCCAATGTGCTGCCTCGATTGAAAAAGTCAAATGGTAAAATCGTTGGTGGATTTGAAACAACTGTTGAGGACAATCCCTGGCAAGTATCCTTACTAGCTTATTCGTCACATTATTGTGGTGGTTCAATAATTGGAGAGAAATTTATTTTGACTGCTGCTCATTGCGCCAGGTAATTACAATTAAAAATTAAAAAATATAAAGTGAAAAAAGTAGGAATTTGGATGAAGTTTAGAGTGTGAAATGTGCATACTTTGCAACACGTGATAGGTGCACCACTGCATTTATGAACGATTTTTGCATTCCATTCGTACCCAAAATTTTAGAATTAAATAGAACTTGGAATTTCGAAAGTCAATTTTTTTTTTTTTTTTTTTTTTTTTTGTGTGGAGTAGGTCAATTACGAATATGCCATTAAAAAATGGATTTTTTTAGATTTCTCGTTAATTTCATTATTAAATTTCAAAATGTTGTTAATACATTTTGCCGTTAAAATTTAGTGCTGGTGGTAGTTATTCCGTTCGTGTTGGATCATCATTTAAATCGAAGAATGGAACAATTGTCAAAGTAAAGCGCGTCTATCGTCACGAAAAATATAATCCTAGTATCACTGATTTTGATTTTTCTTTGTTGGAATTAGCTGAACCACTATCATTTACTAAGAAAATTAAACCAATAGCTCTACCAAATGAAAATACAATTGTTGAAGATGATGCTGAAAGTTTAGTCTCGGGATGGGGTAAGAATTCCACAGAAAAAAAAAAAAAACAAAAAAACAAAAATAAATACAAATTCAAACAAAATTTCAATAGGAAATACGCATAATTCATCCGAATCGAGTGAAAAGTTACGTGCAGCATATGTTCCAATTACCAATCAAGATTATTGTAAAAAACAATATGGACGAATGGGACGCCCAATAACTGATCGTATGATTTGTGCTGGCTATGTGAAAGGTGGAAAAGATTCATGTCAGGTAGAATTACAAAAGTTTCGAAATTAATAATATTTATTTAAATTGAAATTTTTCATTGAAATTGCATTTTAATTTCAGGGTGATTCTGGCGGACCATTGTCAATTGATGTTGATGGTGTTCGCGTTTTGGTTGGCGTTGTTTCGTGGGGACGTGGCTGTGCTGAACCAAACTATCCAGGTGTTTACGGTCGTGTAACATCTGTCTTACCATGGATTAATCAAATTATATCTTTGGAAAATTAGATTTATACATTTCCAACTTGATAATTGTCAACATTTCTGACTTTGAAACATTTCTAACTTGAGCAAAAAATTCGAACATGAAAATTCATGATAATTTCAAATACTGGACATTTACTTGAGTAATAAACATTTTTTGAAAATACGCATTTGTAGTTTTGACATTTTTTATATAACATAAAGTAAGGAAAAAATAAATGAAATTTCCGATTTCAATTCAAAATCATAAATCTTTTTCTATTCAACACATATAATAAAATCACATGAATTGATTGTTTCAATTCAAGAAGGAAATATATATTTCCTCTACAAAACTAAATAATACTGGACTGATATCGTTGACAATGATAACGATATCCCATCCATCATTTTTAACAGTTATTGTCATAAATCATTGAGCTTCTAATATTTTGTTGCAAAAAAAAAAAATGTCTCATCAAATTGATAAACAATAGAAATTCCATGATACTTGAAGTTTTTGGCGTATAAATATGACCGAATGTCCTCACAAATTTTAATTCAGTTTATCAAGTTCAAGGTGCGAATCAAATTTTAGAAAAAAAATTGTGAAATAATATTCCAAAAATGACTTTACTTCAGTGTTTGATTATTGCAAGCATTTTTGTGATTCAACTCACTTCAGGTAAATTAAAATTGTGAACTTTTTCCAATAAATTATTGGCGCTTATATATTTAAAAATATTTTCTTTTTGTTGAACATTAGCTTCGCCATATTTTAAGTGCGATAGAACAAGCGGTTGTAGAATCGTTGGTGGATTTGTAACAAACATCGAAGAAAACCCATGGCAAGTATCGGTTCAATATCCATCGTCACATTATTGCGGTGGATCAATTATCGGTGATAGGTGAGTCTTATCTTTTCTCCAATAATTTAAACAATTCACATATATGTAAAAATATGCAAAAAGCCTCCCATTTAATGAAAATGTTGATCCGTTCCAAAGAAAATAATGAATTGGCTTTGAAAAATTTAAAAATATTTTTGTTTTTTTAATTTTTTCTTTTTTTTTTTTCTTTTTTTTGATAAATTTTTCAGATGGGTATTGACAGCTGCACATTGTACAAAGTAAAATTGATTTAAAATAATAAAAGTGAATTTAGCAATAAATAATCATTTAAATGATTTTGACTACAGAACTATTGCAACCAGTTATTCAGTTCGCGTTGGCTCATCATTCCATGGAGATAGTGGATCAGTTATTGATGTAAAAAAAGTTTATCGTCATGCTAAATACAATGCCAGTATCACTGATTATGACTTCTCATTGTTGGAATTGGCCGAACCATTGACATACAACAAAGCAGTTCAACCAATTGCTCTACCAAATGAAGACACCGTTATTGAAGATGATGCTGAATCTTTGGTATCGGGATGGGGAGCTACGCATAATTCATCAGAATCAAATGTACAGCTTCGTGCTGCGTATGTTCCAATTGCCAATCAAGAATATTGTAAAAAGCAATATCATCCTCGTCGGCCAATAACCGATCAAATGATCTGTGCTGGTTATGTGCAAGGAGGAAAAGATTCATGTCAGGTAGAATTGATAAAGATCTATTGTCTCTTCAATTATTTCATGCGAATTGCATTCATTTCAGGGTGACTCTGGTGGTCCATTGTCAATTGAAAATGATAATGGTCGTGTGTTGGTTGGCGTAGTTTCATGGGGTCGTGGATGTGCAGAACCAAATTATCCTGGTGTTTATGCTCGCGTATCATCAGTTCTTCCATGGATCAAGGAAATTACCAATTTGGGAAACTAGTTTGAAAAACAATATTTTTTTTTTTTTTTTTTTTTGCAGAATTACATCACTATTTAAATCATATTTTGTTTGATAATTTTCTCAAATGTAATTCTGTGATAAATATATACATGAAGTCAAATTATATAAGTATTTGAAGTTATTTATTCGTACAAAGTCAATAACAAGAAACTAGACGAATAGCTCAAACATAATCTCTGAAATTCGGAGTGTGAACTTTATTAAATGAAAAATCATTGATCGTTCTATTAGAAGAGAGCCCCCAGCTGGGTTTTTTTTCATTTCCTCAATAAATTTATGTACTTGAGCGATAAACATTTATTGATTACGATATTTGGTCTACTAGTTGACGAAATAAAGAGATAAACTGTTCAATATTTGACAAAATTTCTTATTGAATTGTGCGAAAAATGTTCATGATTTTGAAGAGATAAACTTGCTTTCCTTCACGTTATATTCAAGTCGTAATTTATTAAGTGATTTGTAGACCAAAATGAATAGATTTTCTCTCGTATCATTTTAACATATCAATGCTTTTAACAAAGTCATTCAATGCTTATATATCAGTTAAAACAATTAATGCCATTGGCCTTCGATTATTTGGCAATAAAAATGATTCATTTAAGTAATCTATCGAATACACGTGCCTTTAATCTATAACAACATATGATATACCTTAAATTATCAACCAAAAATCTCAAGTTAATATTTTTGGTAAAGAAATAAATCAAATTAAATATGATGGTGAAATAAAATTCATGTGTTTACACTTATCTTACATCCGCCATTATGAAAAAAAAAAAAATATAAATTGAAAAAAAAGAACACTTTGTACAACTAGACGCAACAAACTTCTACACATCACCACCACTTCAAAATAAAATATAATTTACTGATAGCTATAAACCATCTATTATAGATCCATCATCCTTGATATTTAATACAATGAATAAAACATTAATCTCTTTTGTGTATTAAACAAAAGAGTTTAGGATTTTTCCAATCCGATAATAAACGAATAAATTTTGTGACACTTGTATTATCACATCAAATTCATTTCTGTATAAATGTTTAGCCAGAGAAAAGTGTAAAATAAACATTTTTTTCAGTTTGTAATTATCGCAAGTATTTTGATAATTGTAGCAGCGTCAGGTAAAAGAAATTTTAGTAAAAAATCCACTGTTCACAATTAATTATTCGAAATGAAAACCACAAAATTTAAACATATTTTGTATTTTTTCAAATGAAATGATGTGGTTCAATTATTAGAAAATAGTGGATTTTAACTGCTGCTTTTGTAAAATTGTACTTTGTAAATTTGTTCAAAACTACGAAAAGTTTTATTGAATTGACTTACTTGGTGATTTTTCATTTTAGTCAACGTACTACAAGGTTTTTTTTTTTCTGTTCGCGTTGGTTCCTCATATCACAGCTCTAATGGATTAATTATTATCAAAATGTAACAAATCCATCAACATAACAGTTATGAACATGGCACATGTTGTAATTGGTTAAACCACTAACATTCAACAACGATGTTTAATCAATTGCTCTACCAAATGAAGATACCGTCATTGAAGATGGAGCTCAAAGTTTAGTTTCAGTAATAAATGGCAAAGATAAAAAATGGTCCGTGTCTTGAAAGTTTTTGATACAATTGGAAAACTACTTCAATTACAATTTACAGATTTATACGGAATTTATGCACTTTTCGATTCATATCATTTTGAAAAATTTCAGTGAATAGTTGAACATTTTGTGAAGAACGGAATTTCTGTGGATTATTGAAAAATGTTTTTGATTGAGGCGAAAGCATCCATTTTCGAGTGATTAATTGCTATAGGAATTAAATGTGTTTAAATTGGAATTTGTATTTGTATTTGATTTCTCTTGACTTTAATGACATAATTTGATTTTATCAATGAAAATATCTGTTTCCTCTACATTATTAAATAAACGCGACTGATATGTATTTTCAATGATAATTTTATTTATCATTTTTGAATTTTATTGCCGTAAATCATTGTGTTTAAAAAAAAACGTTTCATCAAATCGATAAAATAATAACTGTTCGCGTGATAATTAACATTCCACTATATATATAAATAAATATATATATTTCTGGATGCCACCTAAATTTTTAACCAGTCTTTTAAGTTCACCTGTATCACTTTAAAAAAAATTATTTTGTAAAATGAGCCCAATTCAAAATTTGATTATTGCAAGTATTTCTGTGATTGGACTCACATTAGGTACAAAATATTTCGCTAACAATCATTTATAAATTCAATAAATGTTCTAATTTTCACATTTTTATCCAACTTTAGCTGCTCCATATTTCAAGTGCAATAGGACAAATGATTGTAGAATCGTCGGTGGATTTGAAACAAACATCAAAGAAAACCCATGGCAAATATCACTACAAGCTTTATCACGGCATTCATGCGGTGGTTCAATAATTGGAGAATATTGGATATTAACAGCGGCGCACTGTACAATGTAAATTTATTTTGGAATCGAAAAAAGTCAATTTGGCAACATTGTGAACTATAATTTATTCATATTAATTACAGAGGTGATACATTTTACCATACCGTACGCGTTGGTTCCTCATTTCAAGCGAAAAAAGGATCAATTATTAAAATAAAAAAGATTTATCGCCATGAAAAATACAATGCCAGTATGATTGATTATGATTTCGCTCTATTGGAATTGGCCGAACTATTGGCATTTAATAAAAAGATTCAACCAATTTCCCTACCTAATGAAGACACCGTTATTGAAGATGGTGCTAATGTTTTGGTTTCGGGATGGGGAGCTACTCACAATTCATCTGAATCAAATGCACAGCTTCGTGCTGCGTATGTTCCAATTGCCAATCAAGATTATTGCATAAAACAATATAAAGATCGTCGTCCAGTAACTGACCGAATGATCTGTGCGGGTTATGTTGAAGGGGGCAAAGATTCATGTCAGGTATGATTGGCAAAGATATGATATGAAAGGCTGCGAGGAAAAATGTTACACAGAAAAGTTCCGAGGAAAAATGTTATTATTCAATGTATTTATTTGTTGTTTTTTGTATGTTGAATACACTGAATAATAACATTTTTCCACGGAACTTTTCTTTGTAACATTTTTCCTCGGAGCCTTTCATATGACATAATGGAATGTGATATAACATTTGTTTCTTGAGAGATTTTTTTCAAAATGCATATGATTTCAGGGTGACTCTGGTGGGCCATTATCAATTGATAATGGAAACGGCCGTGTATTGATTGGTATTGTTTCATGGGGTCGTGGATGTGCGCAACCAAATTTCCCTGGAGTTTATGGTCGTGTGACATCTGTTCTTCCATGGATCAAGCAAATTACTAGTTTAACAAATCAAATACAATAGTTTTTTTTTGCAAAATTGCATTTCCATTTAAACCATATTTTAAGTTGTAAAATTCTTGATGTTATTTGATAATAAATATCCGTCACATTGATACTTAAAAGCAGGAGAGGCTCCCGGCAAAAGCGTGCCTTATGAGTGACAATTTCATGCTCTGAGTAGAATAATTTCAGAAATGAATAGTCATCTTTCTAAAGCAGTTAAAATATCTGAAGTTGAGATATTTGAAGTTGAAATATTTGAAGTATCAATTTTCTAATACAACTGTTAGCATTAACAAACATAATTGTTTGTTTGCATACTTTGGCACTAGAATACGAGCCTTGATATGTATCCAATTGAGATAGAAGACTCGTTTTTTGAAGAAAAGATAATAAATTCTATAAAGTCAAAAGAGCGTGTTTTCAATTCAAAGGAATACTTGAAAAATTATGTGTGATCGTGTGAGTACAAAATGCAAACCTGAATTCCAAAGCTTTTTTTTCAAAGCAAATAAATTCATTTTTAAAAAAACTCGAAAATTTTGTGTCCATTTTGCATCCAGTCATTCATATATATTTTTGTTTGCAAAATCAATCATCAGATTTCAAAAATTATTAATCTTTTGTCACTATTAATGCGTTTTAAGTCGTAATTTATCAAGTGCTTTGAATAGTAAAAAGAAAGTGAAGTGTTTCATATCAGTGAATAATATCATTAACCTATTTCTGAGTCAATGCTTATTTATTAATCAAAACCATTTTTACCATTTGGTTTTATGTTGTTTGATATTAAAAAATGATTCATTAAATTAAACTTCAGAATATATCAATATACTTGTGTTTGTGGTTTTAAATATTCATTCAATCTCAAGAACATTGTAAATGTAGAGATATGAATCATAGACCATATTTCTAGCCTTTTTTTTTTATTATTCCTGTGGTCGTGCTGGTTTCGGTTAGAAAGTACCTTGAAACATTTTTTGAAAATATTCCAAATTTGCTCTTTCAATTTAAATGGGAACGTGAATGGAATTTGTTTTATCAATGAAATCAATTTTTTATGACTATATTTCCGCTTGAACACCAAATGCACTCGACTGATAGCGATAAGCCACCTATCATTCTTAATATTAATTACATAATCCATTGTCTTCTTAAAGAGTTTTCAATTTTTCAAATCGATAAATGATTACAATTCATTCAAATCTATTTACTGAGGTATAAATACAGAAAATTCACCCGAATACAAGTTTATTGAAAAGGAATTGTGAAAAAACGTTTCAAAATGAGTTTTCTTCAGTGTGTAGTTATCGGAAGTATTTTATTATTTGGATTGGCATCAGGTAAAAGTTATTTAAATAAAAATTCAATTTTTGTCAATTTATTTGTGATCATAATTGAAATATTTTTATTTTTTTTTTTTTGTGGTTTTTTTAAATGAAATATTAGCCAGTCCATATATCAAATGCGATGGAAAAAATGGCTGTAGAATTGTTGGTGGATTTGTGACAACAGTTAAAAAAAATCCATGGCAAGCTTCTTTACAATCGAATACATCTCATTTGTGCGGTGGTTCAATTATTGGAAAACAATGGATTTTAACTGCTGCACATTGTACACTGTAATGAATTTAAAAAATGAAGAAATGTTTCATTTAGAGTCGAGACTTACTTATTGGATTTTTCATTTTAGTGGGCGTACTGCAAATCCATTGTCTGTTCGCGTTGGTTCCTCATATAAAAGTTCTAAAGGATCAATTATCAAAGTAAAGGAAATCTATCAACATAAAAATTATAATCATACAATGATTGATTATGATTTCTCACTATTGGAATTAGCCGAACCATTGAAATATAATAAAAAAATTCAACCAATTTCTTTGCCAAATGCATATACCGCTATTGAAGATGGAGTTGATGCTTTGGTCTCAGGATGGGGAGCTACGCACAATTCATCAGAATCAAATGAAAAGCTTCGTGCTGCTTATGTTCCAATTGCAAATCAAGATTACTGCATAAAACAATATAAAGATCGTCGTCCAGTAACTGACCGAATGATCTGTGCGGGTTATGTCGAAGGCGGAAAGGATTCTTGTCAGGTTTAATTGAAAAAGCTATGAAATGATTCATTTCTTGAAAGTTTTCATTGTAAAATGCATTTTATGATTTCAGGGTGATTCTGGTGGACCATTGTCAATTGAAAATGAGAATGGAAACGTATTGATTGGTGTTGTTTCATGGGGACGCGGATGTGCACAACCAAATTATCCCGGTGTTTATGCTCGCGTATCATCAGTTCTTCCATGGATCAAACAAATTACTGACTTAGGAAACAATGTATGAACAATTATTGTACCAAAATAAAATTTCAATTATATTTTTTATCGAATATTTACTATTGTAATTTTGTAATACATTATCTCAAATTCAATCTCTGGACTTTATTAAATGAAATTCTTCCCATTTTTAAATTGTTTTTGGAAGCGTTTTTGTAAATGTTATTGTTATTGTTCTAAGTTTCTAACTAATATTAGTACCAATTAAGATGATAATTGCTGCAGAACTGACACGATCAGTGTACGCTATATACTTGAATAATAAGAATTCAATGATTATACTATTATGACCATCGGGAAAATATGATATTTAAATGAGGCGCACTAACGTTGCTTCAGGATATTGAGAGAACTTATGATATATAAATTATAAATGAGAATGTTGATATAACACATGACTCAAAAAGTTTCCGGACTAACAAAGAAAAACACAATATTTTGGCGAAATTCGATTTTATTCATCAACATAATTTCCATCTAAGACAATACAATCGGTCCAACGCTTCTCTAGCTTCTCGATACCTTTTTTGTAGAAGTCTTGATTTTTCCCCTCAAAATGAGCTTCAGTTGCGGCAATTACTTCCTCGTTGCTGGTAAATTTTTTTCCCTGGAGCATCCTTTTGAGATCAGCAAAGAGCCAGTAGTCGCTGGGGGCTAGATCTGGAGAATACGGTGGGTGCGGAAGCAATTCGAAGCACAATTCATGAAATTTGACCATCGTTTTCATCGACTTATGACACGGTGCATTGTCTTGGTGAAACAGCGGTTTTTTCTTCTCCATATGGGGCCGTTTTTTCTTTATTTCTTCGGCCAATCGATCCAATAATGCTATGTAGTAATCACTATTGATCGTTCTTCCTTCTTCAAGGTAGTCTATGAACAAAATACCGTGAGCGTCCCAAAAAACTGAGGCCATTACCTTGCCAGCCGACTGTTGTGTCTTTGAACGCTTTGGTCGGCTTTCACCGGCTGCTGTCCACTCAGCTGACTGCCGATTTGACTCCGGAGTATAATGATGGATCCATGTTTCATCCATTGTCACATAACGACGCAAAAATTCGGCTTTGTTGCGGTTAAAAAGCACCAGACAGGCCTCAGAATCGTCGATTCGTTGTTGTTTTTGGTCTGGTGTCAACAAACGCGGCACCCACTTTGCCATGAGCTTTTTCATGCCCAAATGTTCATGCAAAATTGTAAACACGCTGCCTTCGGATAACTTTGAGGCTTCAGCTATTTCCCTCAATTTCAATTTTCGGTCAATCAAAACGATTTTTCGGATTTTTATGATGTTTTGTTCCGTAACAGCCGTATTTGGGCGACCACTACGAGCAGCGTCTTCGACGTCTGTACGACCACGTTTGAATTCATTATACCAATCACAAATGGTCGATTTTCCTGGGGCAGAGTCCAAATAATGTTTATCAAGCCACTGTTTAGCTTCTACCGTATTTTTTCCGGTTAAAAAGCAATGCTTACTTAGCACACGAAATTCTTTTTTTTCCATTTTTAACAAAAACACTGAGGTAGCTTCACTTTGACGTCTCTATACTTGAGAACACGTTTAGCGATTGTCATGAAATTTTGACATATACCTTAGAAAGGTTGGTACTATCGAATAATGAAATGGGTTTCTTAAAAGTGGCGCCCTCTATATGTCAGTCCGGGGACTTTTTGAGTCATGTGTTATAAATTATATATAATATAATGCACCAAGCTTGAAAGAAAATTTCATATGCGCCTCAATGTATACTAATCAGCCAGAATATTCGCTTGCCATTCGCGCTATGATTTTATCTATTAACTAACGAAATAGAAAGACAAATTATGAATTATTATTTCAAAAAAAAAAAAAAAAAAAAAATAAAAAATAAAATAAACAATCAAATGGCTAACTAGCTGCTAATGACATGAAAATTACATATTGAAATGATGTTTTTCAAAATATTTAGAAAGGATATTTTTATTTTTTTATTTTCTAAATTTGCTATCTCAATTGAATAGAAAGTTGAAATTAATTTCGTTTATCAATAATGTTATTGTTATGACTACATTTTTACAAACATACTCGACTGATAACAATAAACCATCATCTATTATAAATCAATCATTCTTAATATTTTTTTTCTTTTTTTTATAAAAACAAATAAAATGTTTGGTTAGAATATAATCTCTTTTGTTTATTTGTTTATTATTTGACAAAATAGTTGTGTTATTTTTCCAAACCGATAAACGAATGGAATTTGTGATACGTCAATTTTCAGAAGTATAAACACAGCAAATTGAAGTATAAATACAGCAAAACAACATGTTCAGTCAAAAGGAATTAGAAAAAAAAAAAGTTTTCAAAATGAGCTTTCTCCAGTGTATAATTGTCGGAATTATTTTATTATTTGGATTTTCTTCAGGTAAAAGATATTTCAGTGAATGTTTAATGTTAATTAATTATTACTTGTGGCTTTCAATAAAAGTATTTTCTGCAATTTTTCATTAAACTGTAGCCATTTCATATAGTAATAAATGCGATAGGAAAAATGGTTGTAGAATTGTCGGTGGATTTAAAACAACTATTGAAGAAAATCCATGGCAGGTTGCTCTACGAGTTTTTTCATATCATGCCTGTGGTGGTTCAATTATTGGAAATCGATTTGTTCTTACTGCTGCTCATTGTACACTGTAAGTGTGTTTGAAATTTTTGAAAAGTTTTGGTTGTTAATTAATTTATCTGTAATCATTCATTCTAGTGGACACGTTACTCCAAGGCATTTTTCTGTTCGCGTTGGATCTTCATATCAAAATTCTAGTGGGACAATTATCAAAATAAAAGAAATCTATCAACATAAAAATTATAATAATAACATAATTGATTATGATTTTAATTTATTGGAATTAGCTGAACCATTGACATTCAACAAAAATGTTCAACCAATTGCACTTCCAGATGAAAATCTTATTATTGATGATGGAGTCGAATGTTTAGTATCAGGTAATTTCGAAAGAATTATATGACATATTTTATTTGAATTAATAAGTAATTTCTTCACATAAAGGATGGGGAGCTACTCATAATACATCAGAATCGAATGCACAGCTTCGTGCTGCATATGTTCCAATTGCCAATCAAGATTATTGTAAAAAACAATATGAAAATTTTGGAAAGATAGTAACTGTTTTTTTTTTTTTATCGAATGATTTGTGCGGGTTATGTTGAAGGAGGAAAGGATTCATGTCAGGTAATATATAAAAAAAGTTGTGATTCATTTCAAAAAAGTTCTCATTCAAAATGATTTTTATGGTTTTAGGGTGATTCTGGTGGACCATTGTCAATTATGGTAAACGGTGTTCGAGTGTTGGTTGGTATAGTTTCATGGGGTCGTGGATGTGCACAACCAAATTATCCTGGTGTTTATGCTCGGGTATCAACCGTTTTGCCATGGATAAAGGAAATTACCAGTTTAAAATAATAATCGCAAAAAGGTTCAATCGAGAATAAAGAAATATTAGTATTTTCATTAAAACTAGTATTTTTTTTTTTTTAATAGAATGTAAATTTTCTTCTTGACAGAATTCATATGCATCGAATTCATATGCATCGAATTCATATGCATAAACGATGAAAATATGCTCATGAACATAGCAATGTACTTATCTTTATATAAACAAAAGTTTCGAGTTGATAGGAAAAAGAAACAATGTTTTGTGTAATGCATACCTCCCACCCTCCCCTTTAAGTTTCGAGCGTGCACCACTATGATATTATTAAACAAGTTGAAGGCTAATAGGTTCGACAGTTTTTTCAATCTTTTCGCTTTTTAAAAAATATTATGCCGAAAATTCTTGATTTTCTGTCGATTAATAACAATTTCAAATGCAAGAGTAATTTCTAATACTCGATTTGAAAATGAAAAATGGTGCGAAAAATTGGAGTAAATTTGAACTGTTGCTACCACACTGTATTATTATATCATATGAATCTTCAATTTAATACTTGATATTTAACATCGGGCCATGAAATGAACCCACAATTTAAAGCAGCATCGCCACGGGGGCAGCACGGCCGCGGTATTTTTTCCGGGCGGAGACAGGCCGCCTTATGTTGTTACTTGTTAGAATTGGAAAAAAAAAACATATAATGTTCATTTCATCACGATGTTGAGTGAAATTCAATTTACATATCTATTGAGTAGATCGAGAGGAGAGTATGTTCATCCGACTTTATAGCAAAAAAGGAGAGTAAGTAATTGTAACACTAAAAATGGTTAAAAGAGAGTACGGATTTTATGATTTTGCATTGTATTTAGTATTTAAGTGAACATGCTCTCCTCTTTAGTATAACCGAATTGATGTTTTCCATACTCTCCTTTTCCAAAATTATTTTGAATTTTTTCACGTACTCTCCTCTCGATCTACTCAATAGATATATAATGTTATTTAGTGATCACATAATAACTGAAGCTCAATTATGAAGCAGTATAACACTGTCAGTATTTATAATAGTATTGCCTTTACTTTTGCATTTGCCTGAAATAATTATGAGGAAATGTTCAGTTTGAAATGGCAGTTTTAGATATGAGTACGTTGAGATAGTGTGAGTGTTCATCAATTTCTTTCCTCTATCAATGTATGATACAACGTTTTAGCAGAATTTCCATCGATTTCCATCTTTATTCGAATTGAATTTATACAAATCGGTGCCAAAATTTAATGATTCAAATAACATTAGCATGAATACTATCAGTATCAGTGTATAAATTCCTATTTAAAATTATATTCACATTCACATCGCTATAGTATTGCGGTAAATGGATTATTGAAATGATAGCAATAGTCTATTGATGTTTCATTTCAAACATTTTAAATTTTCCGATAAAACATATTATTGTGTTGAATATTGCTGAAGAAATTTTTTTTGTTACGGCACATACAATTAATTTCTATTTTTATACATCTTTTGCCGTTTCAACTTAGCTATTGCAAATTCTGAATTCAATGTATTAAATTCGATTGGTATCGTTCATTTCATCGGAATACATTAAAATATTATAATTTTCATCATTCTATTTTATTTCTCTGTCCCATT
Organism: Resseliella maxima; assembly: GCA_029041755.1. Lineage (NCBI taxonomy): Eukaryota > Metazoa > Arthropoda > Insecta > Diptera > Cecidomyiidae > Resseliella > Resseliella maxima. Next base: position 12,653 of record JAQOWM010000828.1, on the reverse strand, counting down.
TTCTCCATTTTACCTCTCTTGTTCACCAAATCCCTTTACACATCCACTCTGATCAAAATCAATCGCAGCTTCTATTTCTGACTCAATCAAATATTTGAATATTGTAATTGGAATGTGAGTAGGTGCGAGCATATTCATTCAACTTGTGTCATATTGTGGATTTGGTTTGAAATTCTTATGAATGTTGAAACTCATGTGGTATTCGTATGCATTAATGAAACATTGATATTAGATGGCTTTCCACTTGATAAAATTTCGTTTTCACCGTCTTTCAATTCAATAATATTAAAGCTGGCCTACGAAAGTAGTAAGGTATGTTTTGATTAAATCAGATTCACTCATATGTTATACTATATGCCCAAATGTAATGTATATGTAAAATTCGGTTTATATGTACGGAAATACTCATATTTTACCGCTCATTTATGATATAAAATTTCATTCGAAATTGCAAAATTTTATTCATTTTTGTTTTGAAAATTATAACAATATGTTGAAGTTTAGGTATTTTATTTATAAACTTCTATGAAGTTTCATTTGCTCAATATTGAAAATTTATACATCATATTCATGTACTGAGGATCATATTTTTTCTATGTTAACATTGCAATGAAATTTATTTTCACATGATTTCACATCTCTAATAAAATTCGTCTAAATATCATTAAACATCTCTATGAAAACTATAAAACATTTTGAACAAATAATTGTATCCTCTTACACTCATTGTTTTCACCATCAACAAATGATTATGGATGTCGAAATTAATTGTAGTAACATTGAACTTTAATTTCGAAAATTCTGTTACACAAAATATTTGATAAATGTAAACAAATTTTGTTATATGGATTCATTTTATGCATTGAAACATAATATTCGAGAGTTAGTGGCTAGTATTTTATGCGTGCATACAATGAGAAAATTAAAAATTTCAACAAATTTTGGAATTTTTGTCTAAATTTTTGTTCATTTGCAACTATGAAAGAGTTAAAGATGTTAAAGGTTGGAAAAGCCAATAGTAATCGGTATAAGTGGAATATTTGTACGAATGGTAATTTAATGTGTTGAAACTTTGAAATTGAAAATGGCATATGCTCTTTTTGACCTTGTAAATCCTTTGAAATGTGAAATCACTAATTTTACGACAACACATAAAATCCTAATGAATTGTATACAGTTTGCAACATCTATGGAAATAAATGCATGTACAATTATTTCTCATGGATCAACAAATGATATTTTCGAAAAGACTATTGGTCACTAGTAATTCTCATCAGACACGTTTTACAATAAACTTGATTTAGATTGTTTGTCGTTGGTTCATTGTTGAAACAAAACTAAACTAGTTTGACCATTTGGAATTGGAAAGTTCTTATGCAAAACAATCAAACAACTAGATGACAAAAATGGACAAATGTGATTAATTCTGATAAAACCCTATTAAAAGTCTTTGGTATCATGACAACCAACAGACATACACACACATACACCAAACATTAAAAATCCCAAGCCGTGCAAATATTCCACATTGATCTAGTGAAGAAAGTAAAAACGACAAAAAAAAAAAAAAAAAAAAAAATAACAAGAATTTGCTTAAAACAAATGTTGAACGACCGCACTATTTCATGCGACAATATGAGATTTCCGGGAAAACATTTGTATCATCAAATTCATGGCAATCTCGAACTAGTTATATGCATACATTTGAATTTCTATTGCAAACAATAGCATTACCAAAATACGCCTCATATCATAAATCTTTATCGTTCCTAATTAGTAAATGGATACGTAAATGCATTCATGCATTGAGTTCGAGATCAAGTCTCACGTTCGAGGCAAATAAGTAAAACGTATATCTGGTGTCTCTTTATGTATACATGTTGAAATCCGCTTAGAAAATGGAACAGTGTATATTTAGTTCAATGTTGAATTGTTGATACGCAAACGTTCCCTTCGACATTTTCGCTTACGAACACACTCACTCACTCACATACACACTGGCCGGTGTCAGTTTCATTTCGAAATTACTAAATCAAATTAGTTCATATGGTCGAATGAAACTGAATATTCACTCAAAACAACTGTGCTCGTGCATGAGCTTTTTTCCATCGCATAAAATGTGCTCGGTATATGAATGTGTAGTCTGATGAAAGAGATTGGATTCTCATCTCTTATAAATCGTGTGTACAATCTGCATCTTTGAAATGGCATGGAAAATTATTTGTGTTTATCTCTATTATATTCGTTGAAGTATTTTAACATTAAAGTCATTTTAAATTTCATGAAATGAGACCTAGTTCGAATGAATGTTGCACATAACTATTTTTTTTACAAAAAAAAAAAAAAAAAAAAAAAAAGATGAAATTCGAAGAAATCATAGTTAAATAACAAAACATCACTGCAAATATGTTTAAAAAATGAAACAGTAATTATCAAAATAATTCTCTCTCTCTCTCTCTGTCTCATTTTAGTATTACATAAGTGACATGTGAATTCAACCAACGACACAGAGAAACATAACATATTGAGTTTCCCTCATGCTCGTGAAGTTTTAATTAAGTTTGACAAGAATTTCTTGTATATCCATTCTACTCGCTCTATCTCAAATTTTATTCTCGACGAAAACTTGCGAAAACTACCATAAAGTTATATGTTTCACATATGATTTCGTTTTTTGGGTTCGTTTTTTGCTTTACTCACAATTTTGCAGTGTTGCAACATTGCATGATAAACTTTTTCATGGGAAATAGAGTGATCAGGAAAAATAAAAAGATTAAACTATTATAATTTTGAAGTTGGTTGATTGTGGGCAACTAAATATGTGTGTGGATGATAGTAAGTCTCTCTCTCTCCCCTCTCTCTCTCTCTCTCTCTCTCTCTCTTCTCTTTCTCTTTCTCTTTCTCTTTCTCTTTCTCTTTCTCTTTCTCTTTCTCCTTCTCTTTCTCTTCCTCTTTCGTTTTCTCTTTCGTTTTCTCTCTGTATGTTAAAGTAGATGAATAGATGTGTGCCAAATTGCAGGTAAAAGATGTTGAAAGTAAATTGAATGGATCTATGAATGCTGATAACAACAATGCAATCTGCACTTTAATGTGAATTCAATTTGAAAAAAAAAAAAATTGCACTTTAAACAGTTTTCCCTTTTCATTGCAATTTAATGAAATTCCGAAAAAATAGACTTTGTTCGAAAATGGCCTCATAAAAACGCTGCATTCCTCATAACAAGCATATAAAATCAAAGTGTGAAGCACCACCGTTTTTTTTTTTTTTCTAAATAGTTCAATAAAGTTCAATTGGTTTCTAACAGAAATATTATTGCATTTAAGAATCAACTCAAACCGTTTACTTTATATGACTTTTATAGCAAAATAAATGTTTCAAAACGATTCCAGGTTGAAATGACAGCAAACAAAAATGCTGCCATTTCCAAGAAGCTGTTTGAAATCTAATAAAACTTGAAATGAGATCAAAGCAACTTCAACGTCACACACTTTGACACTGATGGAAAATAAAAAAAACGGTAATCTCATTTTCAACATTTCACATAACCAAGACTGCAAAAGTGGAATTGTTATCGGAATTTTCTTCATAAAATCGAATAAAATAAATTTAAATCGATTTGAATCCAATTTTTACAAACATTCAACAATCATATTATAGGCACTTTGAATTGACAGAAAAAAAAATCTTTTCAACAAAGTTCATTGAACTTGAATGTTCGATTGATGGCAGAATGTGAACCTATGCATTGAAACAAAAAAAAAAAAAAGATGAAATAATCCCGAAAACCAGGAAGCAAATATCGAAAGTTGATGTTGCCAAACAAACCATTCAAGTGTCTAATACATGCATAGTGTGCATAGACAAAATGGCATTTTATTCTGTTAAGTGTTGAAATGATTGTTCATAGATAAATGATTTAACTCAATGTTTGCATATATAAATAACTCAATTTCATCTCAATTTAATAGATAGTCTACGAATATGTTATAATCAATCGATTCGTTCAATTAAAGTAAAATATCCAACAGTGCATTCCAATTGAAATGTTAATATTTGATAATTTAACAATTTCAAATGCAAATAATCAACAAATGGAAAGGTAAATCGTAACCGATTTATTGAAACATTTGAATGTATCAGAAAATTGTATTTACAATGTATATGCACACAAAATACATATATGCAAACGATTTTGAATTTTCATTGCAATTCGATTGAACGATGGACGTTGCTTTTATCATTCTTATCAACAACACAAATAGCATTTACATAAATGCAACCAGATGAAAATAGATTTTATTTATCATCGTGTACGATCTATTTTATAAGCTTTAAATTGTGTTTGTCGTTTTCGTTCATTCATTGTTACGTTTATGCAATTGAAATATATATAGTTGCAAATGGTGAACAATCTGTGAAAATAATAACCTGTCAATCAATTTAGAAAATGGTAAATGTTTGTAAGGATTTACAAGAAGAAAAATAAAAACATCGACAAACTATTGCATTTGAGATTCTTTTTGTGCGATTGAAATCGATTCGATTGGAAAACAAACATGGTTATGGACTTTTTCGAAATTGTGTTCTGGCAGTGAAAACAAAAAGCTTATTTCTATACAGCGCATGTGAATTTCGATGATACAATTTGTTTGCATGTGAAAATATTTCTTTTAATGTTAGCATCATTCAATTTTTGTTTGAAAAATTCAAAAAATACAAGAGATTTATGTTTTCGACAGTTTATTTCAATCAGCCAACGGGAGATGTTTACTTGATTTTTTAAAACAAACAAATCAAGATGCTCTTTATCACGCTGTGCACATGTATTATTTCTCAAGTATTCTATTGATTTATCGTAATATCTTCAACAAATATGAAAAACTATTGAAAATAAATTGGAATCGCATGCTTTTCACTCATTAATTTTTAGTAGAAAAGAAAGCACTTTTGAAAAATAAAATCGGATTGCAAATGATTTTGAAGTGATTTTTACAACATGATGGTCTAGTTTAAAATTCAAGTCGAATGAAAATGCAAGTCACGTTTAACGAGTTTCAATGAGTTCAACAGATGATTTTAGATGATATGAATCTTTATTCGAATTTTCATAAGTCTGATGTATGCGTGAAAAAAAAAACCCATGTTTTATACGAACATCTCTATATGTTAGAAATAGTTATCAAATATTGAATAAAAACATGCAATATGCTCAATGTTTGCAAATGAGATTCGTACAGAAAAAAGTGTTCACATCAATGATACAATAGTGGACAATGTTGTGAAACTATTCGCATAATGTTTATAATTTCGGGGGAAATAAATCGCAGACATTTTCTGTTTATAAAAATATTTGTATTGACACAATGTTTTTGAAAGTATTGCTGGTTGAAAAATGTTCATTTTGCCTTTGAAATCATTTTGCCTGAAGCAAAAGCTCTTATTTTGCTTTGAACGTAGAGAAATGCTCGCTCTTAGAGCAATCATTTTCAATCAGAATCACGGTAGAAAATGCAAAATATTTTACAAATTTGCAATAAATGTCTAATTCAGAATATAAAAAAAATGCTTTTGTCATAATTCACAATTTTCCATAAAGAAATCCCAAACACTTACAAACGCAAAATGATTCCTTTAAACTCATTGTACCTTATCACTTTACTTTCATAAATTCATACTTTGGGAAAAAATGGGGAATGAAAATAAATTCATGGTTGCGGAACAAATCCAGAAGCAGCTTGCAAATATGTCAAATGTTTGAGCTCGAGGAAAATTAAGTCGTTGCTCCGTTTTGTGTTTTTTTTTTTTTTTTTTTTTTCATTCATTTCCTTGCTTAAGTCCAATTCTTCTCTTTCTCGCTGTTTTAATTCAGTGCCAAGTTTATATGGCATCTGTCGTTCTGTTGCTCAGCCAAAAGAAGAGAAAAAAAAACGAGAAGATAAAGAAAAATGTAGAATGTTGTGCATGATGCAATATTTGTCGTCGTTTTGTTTTCATAAATTCCGATGTGTTGTCTTTCATCTTTCATTCGTTCAATTTGATGTCGTTTGAAGCATTGCAACTAACAAATATGCGATATTTACATAAAACATTGGTTTCCCATTTGTCAAAATGTAAAATGAGGTCGAAAACAATTGAGAAAGAAGGAAAGAAAGAGAGAGGGAGATAGGGAGAAAGAGAGAGAGAGAGAGAGAGAGAGAGAGAGAGAGAGAGAGAGAGAGAGAGAGAGAGAGAGAGAGAGAGAGAGAGAGAGAGAGAGAAGGAGGGGGGATGAGAGAGAGAGAGGGAGAGAGAGAAAGAGTGAGAGAAAAAGGAAAAGGAAAAAAAAATTGTTGAACTGAGTTAAACATTGCCATAAATCGCAAGCTACAGAAAATTATTCATGGCGAAAATAAATTTGACTAATTCTCTTTCTCTTTCTCTGTAGACGAGTATATATGTGCGCAGTTTCGTTTCGTTGGCGTTATTTCAAGTTTTGTGAACGAACTTCCGCTTTTATCATTGTTAACTTAACGAGGGAAAGAGAGAGAGAGAGAGAGAGAGAGAGAGAGAGAGAGAGAGAGAGAGAGAGAGAGAGAGTGAACGAGAGAAAGAGAGAGTGAAAAATAGAGAGAAAGTAATCGGGAGAGTGAAAAAAAAAAATGCTAAAAACTTTTGTTATTCAACATCGCGTTTCCGCTGTGTACAGATTTAAAACTGTACAATCACATCACATTCGCGTCATAAATTCATGACTTTTTCGTGAATGCCATTGCTTCAATTTCTTTAGCATGAATTCAGTTGTGCATGGATTTGTTCAAATGTTTTGTACTTTGTGTGGGGAAAAAAATTCTGACCGGAATCAGAATATTTCTTTCGAAAACTTTATTCTCTTGTAATAATATTGAAAATTGAGTGATATGAGAATTAAAATCTACAAAATGTGAATTCATTTCGTTCCTTTCAACATTGAAACTATATCAGTTTCTATGTTATGATGTATTCCTTTTTGCATATTTGTTTGTATTTTCACAATTATCCTTCAGGCGATACTATTTTTGATTCATATGTTTTGACTTTTGAATCTGAGAAAATCTCTACAGCAGAAAAGAAACATAAAATCAAAATGCAAACAACTGAATATGAAATCAAAGATTAGCATTGTAGCCTCAAACATTTTTTTTATGATGGTTGGATATAGTTTTCATATTGTATGATGAAGTAAATCTTTACCTAAGTCGGAACTGTTGTGGATTTAAAAAAAAAAAAAATCAAATCCGTACTTATAAAAATACAATTTCAACCTGTCATTATATGTTGAAAGCATTCATTTTAAAGAAATTCGATGATGATGTAATTCGTTGAAAAATTGTTATTGCACATTTTTTTGTTGTCACTTTTTTTGTTTGAATTCAACAACAAAAATGAATAAAACACAAAGTGGCTTATTTCATTGAATTGTTTTTTCTACTTGACGATTTTTATGCAGGAAAATAAGTCATAAAGTATAAAATTAATTTTTTTTTTTTTTTAGCGAAAGAGATGTTAACGTTGGTCACGTTATAACATGTACATTGAATATATACACACTTATCGCATAAATTAGTGGAAATTCAAACAATCCCACAGAATGTGTAATGATAAATTACTGTGGAAACTTTTTAAACTGTTTTCAGTGATAAATTACACAGATAGCATCAGATCGTGTTTAATAAACAAACTGAATTAGTGTGCTTGAAAGTAGTGCACTAGACTCGACCTGCTGACTTTTATCACGTTTACTGAAAACTCATTTCAACTGTGCAAACAGGACTCGAGTCGACTGCTTTCAAGCTGATTTCTATCATGTGTGTATTTGCGTGCGTGTGTGTATGGGATTTTTTTCTCTCTTTCTCTCTCTCTCTCTCTCTCTCTCTCTCTCTCTCTCTCTCTCTCTCTCTCTCTCTCACTCTCTCTCACTCTCTCTCACTCTCTCTCTCTCTCACTCTCTCTCTCTCTCTCTCTCTCTCTCTCTCTCTCTCTTTCATTCTCTCTCATTCTCTGTATATATTTCAATTGTACTGGTCGTGACATAGTTTTATAAGCATTTATATGTGAAACACAGTATGCAAATACATCAAGATATGCCAATTTTCACTTGTAAAATGTAAAATTATTGTTTACTCATTTAGATTGAAATCACTCAACCTACATTGTCCTTGCCATTGCATAACCATAGTATTTGCACAAACCATAGCCATTTCAATGGGAAAAAATGAAACCGAGAATTGACTCTTGAAAGTCGCATCAAGTATTTCATTCAACTGTAATCATTAAAAATGCTCAAAGGCAAAAAACCAAGAGTTCAAATGAATTACGAAAATGAGATTGCATCAAGTGAAATGAAAAAAAAAAAAAAAAAAAAAATGAAACAAGTTTCCTCTGTGCCTCTCCTTTTTTTTTTTTTTTGTTTAAACAAAGGAAGAAACTTTGTTGAGCTATATTTGTTATTTTGCAAATGTTTCATATGAAGGAAAATGTGCGTGCGAAAAACACACAAATGACCATTGGAAAGTTACCATCTGACAGTCAGCTGGCGATTTTTCTATGGTTTTCTCAAGATTCAGTAAGTTATACAAAAACAATAATTAAAATACAATTCATTAAAATTTCATCAATTTTTAAAATATTTTTTTATTTTGCTTAAGGAAATGATGGGAAAACAATTGTAATTTATCATTTGAAAAAATCGTACACATTACATGTGCCTGAATTAAATATTATACAATTTAAATATCACGTAATTCTTTTCAAATCAAAACGTTTTATTATTATACTATTTAAGCAAATAATTCGATACAAAATTGTTAGTTTATCATAAATTCTTAACTCGAATATTTCAAATAATTTTTAAATAAGACAAAATAATTCCCAACAAAAATGGTTTTTGATAAGATAAAGTCCTATTTCAATAAATATAAAAATTTTAAAAAAGAATATTCGGTGAAAAATCCACAACAAAAATGGGAAATGGTTCGAAGTGTAAACGTGCATTTATTGGAAACGGTTGGTTGTGCATTTATGCATCCATCGTTCAAATTGAATTGGAAAAGCATCATTCCGACATATCTTGTATCGAATTATATTATACTGATGAATTATACCTTGTATTATTATCGAGATTCTATTCTGAAAGCATTGCAATCGACACCATTGTTGGGTATTATGATACCGGTAAGTAGTTTTAAAACATTAAATCATCTTCAAATATAATCAATATGAGATTGCCGATTAACATTTCTATTTTAATGTAAAATTACAACATATAAAAGATTTTGCATTTTAATTCCATTTCAGAGTTACATTTTATATTGGCTTGTTATAATACCATCTACACGAAAATTGTATCATGACATGTATAATTTTTCTGGCAATTACATTTATGCAAACAGTCAAATAACGCTTAAACATAAACAAGTCTGCACTAAAATGGCAAATGATTTGATCAATAGATGTATCAAAATTGGATTACTTATTGTTTTTTCATTGTTTTTAATGTATTGTGTGCCACTGTATAATATTTTAATCAAAAATGAATTTGATGCTATAATTCCAGTAATTTTACCATTTATTGATCCAAATACAAATTTTGGTTTTTATGCTAATTTAGCAAATCAATTGTCATTTTGTTTTTATGGTGTAACCGTGTGTGTTGGAATTGAAATAATAACATGCATATTGAAAAATACCGTCTTGTTATTTGCATTTGTTATTGAAAATGAGCTCAAAGAATTTATTGAAAGTTTAACGGATAAAACGAATTTTAAATTGAAACATGTTGAACAATTCAGAAATATTATTGTGAAAATTATGGATTTCGATAGGTTTACCATTAATTTTACAAAATTATATTATTGGAAATTCTTTTTGCAACCACCATTTTTGGTATACACCGTTTCAGCTTCGATTTTCATGTATTTGCAGGTTATACATTTTACAAAAAATTATTTCATATATTATATCGAAATTAATATACGAATTTTTCTTCTAAAATAGGACAATTGGGGTGCAGGTTAACATTTATCAAAATTCCTGTACATAATTCATTTGATAGAAAAGTTTTACATTTTCCTTTGAAAAGTAGGTGCTGGAACTGCAATTTGTTGTTATATTCAACTTCTTATTATATGCGATGTTGGAAAAACAGTGGCTGATGCAGTTATGAATGAAAAAATTTACAAAAACACAAACATTATTTAAAATTACAATTTTTTTCTCTTTAGAATGGTATAATTGTGAATGCAATCAATCAATTTCCATTTTATTTGTTACCAATTAAGCAGCAAACATTATTAGCTTTGGTATTGAATCGAATGCAAAATGGAGCACAAATTAAAATGGGACCCTTTTGTCAACTCAACTATGAAACAGCATCTAAGGTACATTTCAAAATAATATAATTATTTAAGTTTTTCAAAGAAATAATTATTTCAAAAAGACATAATTACTTTTTTTTATCTATTTCTAGCTAACAAAAATGATTTATACATATCTAATGTTTGTGATGCAGTCAACAAAATAGAATTCATTACGTTTTACACCAAATTACAGCAAAATGCACACATTTATTGTACATTTATAACCAAACACATAAAAATCTCAAGAGTTTCAGCATTAAAATACTTTTAACGCACAATGATCATATTCCATTGAAAAACAACAGTTAAATAGCACAATAATCATAACTAAAGCTTTACCTCTATAAAAAAAAATTTCCACTCTAATTTTCTGATTTGTTCAAGTATTGTTTACATTCTTTAATTGCATTATCCGATTTAGAAAATGCAACTGCAATCCGAGCAACATATAAATTTCATATCATTTTATGGTTAATTCTTTGCTTGTAGTTGGGGTGCATTTTGCACGTTCCTTTTCGGCTTTAGTTTGCACTATGGATGAAATCAATATATGTATGTGTTTGTTGGTTGTTTAGCAAATGGTACTTTTATGCAAATGTTTCTACGCTTGCTTTAACATTTTACTCTGGTCGCGTACACACCGAACCGCAAATATATAATCGTTTTGTTTTTGCTCAATTTCGAGGAGGAAACTTTTGTTTTTTCTCTGCTGCACAATGACTTGCATTTGTATCTTGCTTTGCATGCTTTTGTTAAAATATTCACGTATTTTATGGTTTTATTTGAAAAAACAAGGAGAAGAAGAAGAAAACAACAACAACAACACTAACGCGCCACTCGAAATAATATCGAGAAATACACAAAGAAAAAAAAAGGTACAATCAATTTTTTTTGCGCTTGACTTTTTTTCTTTAGATTTTTTTTTTTTTTTTCATTACATAGACTATTGTATATGTGAATGTCGTTCCGCTAGTTTAATTGTGTGACTTCTTTCATTTATCGCATTCCATTGGTGAAGCAGCAGTGCAGTTGAATTCAGAGCGTGTCGGTTTTGAATGTTATGTGGCAATGATGGATTGCTTAGTTATGGTTTTGCATTGCAACAAATGGCGACTCGATACGTGCAGCCAGCAGACATATGGCATTAAAAATTATTATTTTGCCCCTTCAGAATGAACTGTGTGTGATTGAATAAAATTGTCAAACCTTTTATTGTGTCACTTTAAACTATGAATATTTTCCTCATACAAATAAAAGAAATTCCAATGGCTCTTCATGAGCTTTGCAAGACATTAATCAGGAACATTTTTTTTTTTTAGATTAGATCCCACTCATACTTTTACATGTAATTGAGCTTTCGTGCGAATTTTTCCCAATCATTTCTCATGTAAAATTTACAAATATCATGAAGTTCGTATTTTTTCTTTAAAAAAAAAAAAATTGACTTTTCTACACTAAAATTGGGTAATCAATTTCAAAATTTTATTTTCCAGATTTTAAGAAAATGACACAGAATTGCTTAATATTATTTTCTATGTCGTGTAATTATTGACATAAAAAAATTCAGAAGAAAAAAAAATCAATCTGCTTTTGATATTATGAAGAATTTAAATTTTTATGCATGTGTGAATTTCACACTGTAAATCATTATATAAAAAATAATTCTTTAATTTTTCATTGCAAAATGTTGTAATTACCCGAGAAAGCGATGGGAAATGATGATTTTCAACACTTGTACAGTTGTTCCTTTTCCTGATTTAAATAATAAATGGATTCTTTTTGTTTCGACGTAATACGTTTATCCAAACACAAGATTATTATTTTCGTAATGATCAGTTATTTAAGCAGAAAATATAATACAAATAAGTTAGTTCAATATAAATTCTTGGCTCAAATGCATAGAAGCCGATTTCTGCGAAAATAATTTTCGCATGTGTATTCAAAAGATATACTGACAAATTAAAACAACTCAAACAAGAATATTTGACAAAAAGTCCGAGGAAAAAATGGAAATTGGTTCGAACTTCAACTCATGTAAAATTGTGCGCCACAAAAAACGCTATGTTAGCGTTATGTATGGGTGTATGCACTCAAATTGACGCTCAAATGGAGTGTGGCATTTGTATTCAGAACAGTCATCTCATTCGCCTCTCCTCTTAGCTGCGTGCTCTTTCGTACAAATAGGCGCTCTTTCCGACTATAGAGCAGAGCTGCTATTTTCGTATGTATACATAAAAAATAAATCAATTTCCAATTGATTTTTCTTAGTTATCCGGTAG